>SNQJ01S0079738.1:0-13716 GCA_010110895.2 Picea sitchensis
ATGCATGCATAGTAGTTAATGTTGGACTATGAATATCAATATGGGACTTAGTTGTGGTAGTCATACTATATGAGCCATAGATGAACTTAAGTCTCGATAAAATGCTTTAGGTGAGAGCTTCTTCCTCATGTGGATTGAAAATGTCAGTCCCTTGACTACAACATACCCCCTTATTGGACATTGATGTGGACTCTGATCCAAAATTGAGCCAAAAAATTGCTATTAATGAACCTTCGCTTGCAAGCATGGACCTTGTAGTGCCATTGAATTCTCAAGCATCGCAACATTATGGCATAAGCCAAATCTCAACTAAAGGCTCGGTAAGACAATGCTTCATTTCTAGCAATGAGATCGATCATCGTCTCCTTTAAACCGAGAGGGACATGGAACCATTGAGGACAAAGATTCATTGGTTGTAGGTATAGATGGATGACATATTGGATAAAAAAGACACTTTACGGTGAGAGAATAATGAAATGGTAGATGAAATTGAAGCCATTCGAATTTTATTTAGGTAGATGTGGTCAATGTTGAAAGAAGAATATGTAGACATTGGTGACTCTGTGCTCGTTGTTAGATATNCGCTGAGCCTACGGGAGGGTGGAAACGAGCACCCCTCTCAGCAGTTGCATCATATCTGGCATTTTTCTGATAAGTGTTTTATATCTGGTATCTTGGAATTTATATGCTGACATGTATGCTCATAGTCTGTGCAATTATGAATGGTTTCAGTATAAGACTGTCTGCATGGTGTTTTGATTAGAAAGGATGGTTGCATGCTTTTGCTGGAAAGACCATGTATAGCTTATGTTTATATACATATATATATTGAACTAATACAGATTTTTCAAGTCTGCTCTCGGAAGATTTGTTCCCGTGTTTGTCTTACCCGATGCCTTGGATAGATTTCCCCACGAAGGCACCCTTTCGAGACCACTCCTTTACCTTCTAGAATACCTTCTAGTCTGGTCTTCAAAACCTAGTGTAAATTGCCTGAGGACCCAAAGGAGGATGTTATAGTTTAAGTCTTGAAATCTTGCACAAGGGAGAATGGTCCTCGTAGACTCCAACATTTCGGCATTTCGATACTCGGGATACCCAAGGGCGAGTTCCCTTGTACTCGCAAGTCTCGAAATCCCGACTTGCGAAATCCCGAAATGACAGCATGTGGATGAGTTGGGACCTTTTCGGTGGTTAGGTACCCATGATACCCTCCCTCTTTCTAAATGCACGAATGAGATCCTTTCGGAGGATCTGAGGCCGGTTACGACTGTAAAAATTGAATGNCATAGGTGATAATGCCTCAACCCCTTTTTAACCTTCGCAAGTAACGAAGAAATCGGGACCGTCGATCCCAAGACCCATGAGAGTGCATGGACCGTCTAGCTGTAGAGTACACTTGGCGACTGGTAAGCATTTCGGCATTTCGACACCCGAGGAACTAGAGGATAAGAACCCTCGTCCTCAGAACTCGCGAAATCCCGACATACGAAACCCCCAAATGACGGGGCGTGGACAAGTTAAGATGATTCAGTATTTCAGCACCCGGGATACCTAGAGGCAAGTCCCTTGTACTCGCAAGTCCCGAAATCCCGAAGGGTGTAATCCCGAAAGGTCAACACGTGGACATGTTACGATATTTCGGTATTTCGGAAATCAGAATACTCCAGGGTGTATTCCCTTGTACTCGCAAGTCCCGAAACCCCAACTTGCGAAGTCCCGATATGGCATAGTGTGACTTGGATCTACATTCTGGTGTTTCAGTACCCGAGAGCCCCAAAGGACAGTTTTGTTCTGTGTGTCTACTAGATGCAAAACCCCGAGATGGCCTAGTGCGCATAAATATGATACTTTGGTATTTCGGCTTCCGAAGTGCTGAAGGGCATGAACCCCTTGACATTTTCTAACGGGAATTCCCGAAATGGGTTGAGCGACATATATATACATGTATGTAGGATTCGGAGTTTTGGTTCCTGGGAAAACCAGGTGTGAGACCTCCTGTCGTCGCATATCCTGAAATCTCGATGGAGGAAACCCCGAAACAGTGAAGCATGTTTATAGCTGGCGTTTTCGGAGTTTTGGCTCCCGGGAAACCCAAATGTGAGACCTCCTGTCATCGCATCCCCCGAAGTTCCGGTATGCGAAATCTCGAAGAGTAGAGTGCCTGGACTTAACCTGGGTCACTGTTAATCGTGTTAAGCGGTTAGAGCCATTTCGGATTTCGGCCCTTCAAAAGACAAGAGAAGAAGGGGAATACATACACCGTGATTTCTCGAATCGCGAAAGCCGATGAGCACCTCCCCGACAAGACCTGTGGTCATAGCCGCCGATCATATGAGTGCGGTTATGGGGTAGGAGCGTCTGTATAAGGTCCCGTAGGGATTCGGGGATTCTGTTCATCAGAGAAAAGATGAAAAAGGATGAAAAATATTAATTTCCGTAGTGGGTATGTTACACATGACCAGGAGCCAACACACAAAGGTTGGTGGTGGGGCTTATTGGAGCTCCAATGCAAACAAGGACAGGTGGACCAAGCACATGGACACCAGTGTAACATAGGACAGGTGGATCAAGTACATGGAGCAGGCCAGCGATAGTGGGGGAAGGTGGAGCAGATGGGTGGCAAGTCTCATCGGTCATTGTGCAACGGTGACTAACAGCTTAGGTGATGGCTCTATCATGGTTTCGGGTGGCTAGCCATTTTGTCCATTCACGCTCGTGGGAACACAAGGAATTAAGGCTCCGACGTAGATGGATAGTGCGTGCGGCATCCCAGATACGTAGGTAATTTGTTAAGGTGACACTAGGTTCAAACCCAAGCCCGGGGACATGAAGGTCTCAGGTACACCGCACTAGGTAGATTCTACGACCTTTTTGTTTGGCACGAACTCAACATTAATCGTAACATGGGGGAAATTTGGCCAGTACTCGTCATTGTAGGGGAAAATCCTTTATGTGGTTTTGGTAAGCCATTTTCGAACACCTTACTGCTTAGGCCGCTCCATAATGTTTGTCTTTTAGATTTTCTCCCTCTAGAACCTCTGGGCTCCCCCTCACTCTTCCTTGAATCACTCATATCCACGCCCTCCACCTTGTTTTTGCTCCGCCCATAACTTAACCTAGTGGCCTCAGTTGACTTTGTTGATCTCCTTCCAATGCTTCGGGGCTCCTCCCTGTTTGGCTTTGAACCATCCTACACCACGCCCTCTGTCTCATCTTTGCTCCGCTCAGAACTTATTCCATTGGTTTTTTTTGATTTTGGATCTGCCTGTTCTTTCTCCATTACACAAAACTCCTAATTCGTTGTAGCCTTGCAACCCCCTTAGCAGATTGGACAATTCTCAGACGAATCAAAGCGCTTCAACACTTGTAGAAATGCAGGGTGTCAAGGGCCTTTTTGCTGGTTCTGGTCAGCTGGATCCCGAGGAAGAATGCATGGGCTGCCAAAGGACGCGAATTCAGATGGCAGCTCTCAGCTCCACTCTAATGTTTGAACTCGAAACCCTCTCTCAACACAAGCACCTGATTGAAAGTCTTCAAAATGAAAGTTATGCCCAGAGGAGTTAGATTGAGGCGCAACATACTAGTTTGGAGATAATGCAACACCGTTTGTATCAACTTGAGGGAGCACAACAACAACCATGCAATTTAGAAAGCAACCAGGGAGTGTCCAAAAATGTAAACTCAGTCACAATAAATCAAATTCCGGACCTCAACGAGCCCCACCCAGATGCAATTTGGGAGCAACAACGCCATTCACTGATCAAAATGGAACTGGTAGTTGAGTCCTTTTAAAATTCAGTTGCCATGTTTTCTTTTTCGATATATATCAATGGAGTTTTTTAGAGATTGTATTACGCGAAATACAATCAACACAATATAGTTAGGGAAGGATGAAACTTTATGAACAACAATTTTGTTGCAATATCTTCAGATCTCAATGTCTTTACTTTTCGAAGGTCTCTAATGGCCCTTTTTTTGTAAAACAGTGGATTTATCCACACTTTTTAATATATATTTCCCAGTTCTTGTTAAAAAAAAACATTCTTTAACACTTAGTCATTCTAGCATACAATGGAAAACATACGAAACACAAGAGACACATATATAGTGCGGGCAACACCAATGGTGCCTAATACCCGACTTCATTTATTATATTGTGAAACATATACAATACAATGCAGAGAGTACACTATTGTCCCAATTACAAATATGGGTAGAGTCTCACGACTCGCCCCATACAACAGAACTATCCAAACTTGCAGATTTGTCACACCAAGACTCCTCTGTCGCACCTCCTTGCCTCAGCTTGGAGTGCACCCCACCTCAGATTAAACTCTTGTCTCATGTCTTGCTCACTTGCCTATTCTCTTGGTTATGTGCCTTGTGCTCTTATATGGACTCCAAATGTCACCTCCATGAATTGTCGTGTCCTTTGGGGTGTGTCGTGCCCCCTTGCGAACCATCGCGCCCAAAAGAACCAACGTACCCCTTTATGGATTTGGTGCGTCCAAACGAACTTGTGCACCCATTAATCTTCGCATCTCTTAGACCAACACACTCCATCCTTGAGCATGCGCCCCTTGCCTTGTGCTCTTCCTTGTGTCAATCGATGTCACTCTTCGTGGGTGTGCCGATGGAGTCATCCAACCTCTCCAACGTGTCCATGCTACCAAGGGAAGGCAAGTCCACTCCTTGGGCGTGCGTCCAAGTTGCCTTGTCCTTGTTGAAACACTACCCAAGTCTCCATCATCCATTATCAAGGAAAAGTTCTATCCTAGAAACTACTTAAAGGAGAAACACTTAAAAATAGAAGAGAATATCTATGTCAAAGCCAAATCAATACGTAGATGCAACCTACATCCAAGAATTCAACCATTATATCAATTAAATCACAATGATGGGAAAATATTCAAAGTTAGTTATCAATCTTAACTATTGGCCTTTATGTCTTACCTAGGACACTCAATCTTAACTATGGCTTTCATGTCTTAGCCAAAGGCCTTAAATGATATCATTTCACTCTATTTCCTAAACCTTAGCATTTATGTCTTAGCTAGGACATTCAATCTTAACTACTGGCTTTCATTTTTCACACGAAAAATTGCACTTATATATTATATAGATAAAAAGTCGCTATACAAAGACAAAAAATTACATGGCTGGAGCTATCCGCCCAAAAGGCCTAGTTTTATTTCTAGTCCTAATAACCCCAAACAAATCAAGAGGGGACTACAAAACTCTTCAGTGACCAACAACGAGAGTCTACACCTGCTGCCTAAATAGAAATCAGGTCTATCCGAACAACATCACCTAGATCCAAAAACCAGCTGGATACTAAAATATGGAATCATAGACTACAGAAAATCATCAATAAATAGATAGATACAAGGGTGGACCCTTTTGACCATCCTCCATCTGTAAGTATTTAAATCTTCCTTCTTGCAATTCTAGAGCATGTTTGGAGATCTCATCATCCTCCATGTTGAAATCTCTATAGGTGTGCATGTAGTTTATAGCCGTGAAGTTCAGAATGAGGGCCGCAATCCAATCTTTCCAATAAGTCAATCCCAAGATCTGAATGCCACTTTTACGGTTCAACCAGTGTATTACTACCTTTGAGTCGCCAACCACCTGAAGATAAAAAATATGTAAGCGAATAGCCAATGAGGGCATTGCTCACACTCCTAAAAGTTATGCTCTGGTGTCATTCCTTGGACCACGGTTCAACATCCACCTGTACTTTGTTTGGCTATTTACCCTTATTAAGTCCCCCGCTCCGCTAATCTACCCATTCCTTTGCGCTGCCCCATCAAACCAGCTTGTTGGTCTTGCGAGAAAAATCTTTGGAGGCAGTTTTGTTTTTGTTGGAATTTGCAATTTCTTCTTAATTCTCCCTAGCCAACCCATAATTATGTATGTTACCGAGTCTATAGAGGTATGTCCAGTCTCAAACACTGTTATGTTTCTTTCCAACCAGATATGCCAACATATAATAGAGGGCAACATGTGCCAAAGATGATGCTTGTGACACCAATCCTTAAAGAGATTTTGTAGGTTCCATCCTGTCCAACAAGAATTTACCTTGAGAGCTGTTAGCAGCTCTATTCAAACATGTTGTGTAAATTTACGATGTATCATCATGTGTTGGGTCGAGTCTGAGTTTTGTTTGCAAAGGGCACAAATGCCCTGACCCTGTCGCCCTCTTCTTTGTAAATTCTCCCAAGTAAGGATTTTGTTCTCCATCAACAGCCAAGTGAAGAGTTTGAGCTTGTGCAACAAATCCCATTCCCATAATGAGTTGTGCCACCAGAAGATACTTTGACTCCAGATCTTCCGCGCTATAGCGTCATAAGCGTTTTTTGCTGAAACAACCCCCGTAGAAGTGTTCCTTGTCCAGACTAGCTCATCTGGATGAACTGACATGAAAATTCCTTCATGGACCATGGCTCTGCAAAAGTCCTCCCATTCTTCTGCCTCCATTCTGGCCAACCCCATCTCCCCGACCGCTTTCCACTGCTTTGTACTTGTTCTATGCATGTCCAAGTCTGCAACTTGATAAAGAAAGTGGTGTCTGCTCGCCCTTAGAGAGTCGATGAGCCCATTGGATAATAAAGATCGCTTTCTCGACCCCATGATCGAGTCTTCTCCTAAGCAAATAGACATTCCAGATCCTGGCTTCCATGCGATCTAGTGTGCCACCACTTGGTAGGATTCGAGGAGACACCTCCAGGTGCTTGAGGATTTTGGTGATCTCGTCAAAGGTCCTCTGAGCCAAGACACCACCGAGGAGGATTGTATGTATTTATCCATTATAACTCTGTGCCAAAGGCCCTCTTTCATCAAACAACGCCATAGGGTGTTTGCAACCAGCCCTTTACTGAACCATGTCAAGTGTTTAAAACCCCAACCACCATAGTCTTTAGGCTTTGCTAGGTCCTCCCATTTACAGAGATGGATCCGATTTGAACCCCCCCTATACATCAATTTTTTAAGAACTGTAACTGGTATGTTTGCTATGGCCATCCAATACACCGGTAAACTTTCTAATACTACTTTAACAATGATGTATCTCCCACCCAACATCAGCGAACGATGACTCCAAGTGCCAATCATTTTTCAAAATTTTGAAGGAGCCATTTCCACTGCTCAACCTGATAATTTGCAGGCTTGAGGAAGTATCCCATGTATCAAAACCCTCCCTCCACTCCAAGGAAATTAAAAGGAAAATCACTTTACATATATCCAGATCAGAATCTATGAATAGTGCATGGAAGATTTTAGGGGGTTTATGACCAACCCCGATGCTCTAAACTGTTAGGATATAAAATATCTCCGCCCAAGCTTGGGCTTTATTATTCATGATCAAAACGTCGTCCACAAACAAAAGGAGAAAGATCTTAAGTAACTATTGGCTTTCATGTCTTAGCTATAAACATTAAATGATATTATTTCACTCTTCCTAACCCCTTCCAACTATAGGGAATGAGTTTAATGACTTACCTGATTTTGATTTCATAGATTTAGATTATGGTTCATTGCATTGCGTGGTCCTAAAATTGACAATGACAACATTAAAACGAATGTACTAAGAGATATTCGAACTTTCGCCCGGAAACCCCTTTGCAAGAACGCGCATTTGCCAACTCAGTCTAGGCGACATAATTGAAATTTTGATCAATTATTTACCACATATACAGTTTGAATAAGCCGAGGGAGTAATATGGATATCCGGGGTATCGAACCCCGTACCTCTCGCATTCAAAACGAGCGCTCTACCGTTTGAGCTTTTAAGATGGTTATGATTAACAAATTTCATTACTTAATTCAAACATGTTAAATAAAAATCTCCACTGGTTACACTACAACGGACATCTCACATTCTCTTTTCACATTTTGTATCCTCTCGTCATTCCTAGCAATTAGCGATAAGTTTAAGCTGAGATGAGTTGTTTGTTTTCCTTGCATGTTAAGAACACACGATTGTTTGCTTCCATGTTTACATAAATGTCAATCCATATATGCAAGCATCTTTGAGTTTGCCCATGTATCTCCTTATGTAGGTACTAGGGCTTAGGGACAAGCCCCAAGGTGTAAATAAACTTATGGACCCAATACTAAGTCTTCTTTGGTCCATTTCTAAACACATTATGTAGAACCAGATATGTCTTTCTCTCCTTTCATAGACTTCAAGGTGTAAATAAACTTATGGACCCAATATTAAGTCTTCTTTGGTCCATTTCTAAACACATTATGTAGAACCAGATATGTCTTTCTCTCCTTTCATAGACTTCAAGGTGTAAATAAACTTATGGACCCAATACTAAGTCTTCTTTGGTCCATTTCTAAACACATTCATTTGCATGTAGAACCAGATATGTCTTCCTCTCCTCTCATAGACTTCAGGAAAGATCCTCTACTATCCCTAGAACGTTGATAACTTGATACTTAGGTGGTAGGGTAAAATGATGCTGTAACATTGGTTGAGCCTCTTCCCAACTTTCAAGGCAATCTTTATGAGTAGCCACCATCTAGATGGCATGGACCACATCTTCACATATAAAGTTGGTACCAACTACTCTGGACCATAAAATTTATGTCTTCCATAAACTCTTCAACATCCCCTACACCATCGATGAGATTTGCACCTATCCACTACACTATTCTAGTCACAATGCAACACCAAGATGAATCTCATGGTTGCATTATTACCAATCTTGAAGGGACTCTTGATTGTATGAGTCATAGGAGCAAATTCTCTGCCAACTCATAGCTCCATTAACTGTTTGATTGATATAGTCAACATGTATCCTAGCTATCGAGTTATACAATTGGTTTATTGCTATACCATCTCAGACATCATCTATTGGCTCTATCTATCGATCCCCTTTAATAGGATCGATGGGTTGTATCACTCTTGTTCTGCCAGCTTCAAAAGACATTCCCCCCTTCTTCAAGTTAATGATGGCCTCATTTCCATTTTCCATTCTAACCCCAAGAGGATGAGGTAAGCATACTTTTCATCGACATTTTCTATGACCTCAAAATCTGCCATTGTCTTCACAATAATTTTGAGATTGACCTCAACATTTTTCAGGTGGACAATGGGGTAGATTATGTATTGGTTTTCTAGCCTCGACTAGACGGGTGAGTATACTAGACACAGTCTCCCCATCATTGCCCATGGTTTCTTTGGAAGTATGTTCATGTTAGATCCTAGGTTGAACATGACATCCCAAGCCTAATACTAATGGATTTGGGCATCCATCTTGAACTTTTGGCAAGTCCCAAGCTTCATCTTTTGATCAACCCATCAAACTTGTCTATTAGCAATTGAACACATATGGGTTCTTCTTCCCCTCCCTCAGTAAGTTGATCGAAGGTGGACCATAACTTCCTTATCAAATTGTCACCATCCATGATTCAATGAGAAAATGAAAGTTGTGAATTACCTCTATTGGGTTAGCTTCTCTTGTGGCTCTTCATTGTGGTCCTTGTATTCTTCTTCTTGGCCACAGGTGATCAAGGTGGTTTTAGGCAATTGATTTGTTGCTTGTGTCATTCCCTACCATATTGACTACTTCCTATAACACTTCAAGGCTTCTTCTTTAGCACATCAAAACATAGATTTAGATGAGCAATTTCCCTTATGTGGGGAGGCTCCCAATGGTCACCATCAATGCCTATGCGAGCTCCTCCCTTGGTTACCACATTAATATCGGGGTTCCTTACCCCTATGATGTTCCAAGGTTCAAATATATCACCGGGTTTGTGTCCTGTTATCTCGCCCTCATCTTTCATTTAGCTATCATATTTGAATAGTCCCCAATCTCATGACTGGTGACCTTGTAGTGGCCAAATCAAACTCTCCTTGGCTATGGATAATCTTGGGAGATATGTCCTATCTCATCATAATTGTAGCATCTTATTGGTCTTTCTCAGTTTCCATTCATTCCTCCTCTGTATCCTCCACATTATCTTCCTCCATATCTACCTATGTATCCCTTGCCATATACTCCTCTCCCCCCTTCTTCAACAACTCCAAAGTTATTCTCCTCCACCTGGAAGGAACTCCTCTTGAACTTCTCTATGAGTGCTTGCAAGACATGAAAATTCTCTATATTGTGAGTATTCACCCCACATAGGTTTTTGAAAATGGTGGTCGGTGTAAAAGAGTACTTTTGTACTATTGGGAAAGTTGCAATGGGTGGCCATAGGTTCTATAGCTTTCACAATATTTATTTGCCACATTTCCTAGGAATCTAGTAGGTGGAAGAATCGAGTTAGGAGTGACAACCTGACTCTCAATGAGGAGTAATAATTTACTATGTGGCCCCATGTCTTGCATATGATACACCATACACTCTCCCTTCCTGTCTTGGTTCGATTTGTCTCCTAGATTTTCTCCATCAAGGCTGATCATTGTGACTAGAACTATGTAAGATCAAACACTGCACTATTCAAAGTCATATTCAGAATGCTTGTTATGATTATTTTCGGATATCCATTCATTTACTCAATCCTCATGATTTGGGCCAAGGTCTCCCTTTGTGTGGTTCACTTATGTTGCATTAGTGGCAATTTGGTCAAAGGAAGAAGACCATGAATAAACCACTCCTTATGATGGGTTTCATGTATTGGGTAAGATATCATATTGATCAAGTCACAAAAGAACTAATCATATTCCCAAACACTCTCACCAAGTCTTTGCTTAATCTCTTTCATCTTAGTGCAACTTTGTTACTTTGAGCTCATCATCCGAAACTTGGCTACAAATCTCTCCTTCACTTCATCCCAGGTCTTAGTTTCACCCTAGGGGTCCATATTTATAAAATTCATATACTACTAAAGACTAGCCATGCCTCGCAACATAGTATGGACTCTACAAATTAATCTTTGGAGCCATAATTCTATTTTCTCTCCATATTAATTCACATAAGAACCAATGTTACTTTGCATCATTGTAGCCCTTCCCTAAGAACCCATGAAGGCACATTGTTACACCATATTCCACTCTAACCATACTATTGGTTTGATTGTTCACCAAAATAAAATCTTGCAAGCCTGGTTGACTAACTATATTATTCCCTCTACTTGAATTAGAAACAAACTCAATATTGAACTTCCACTGCTACCCATACTGCGCTTTCTTGCTTGCCAATGTTATTCCTCAAACTACTACCAGAGGGTGCTTTTAAATGAAAACTAGAAGAGAGATTAATAATTACCTTAGTTTTCCCAAAATGTGCAGGGGATGGTGATTGTTTTAAACTGGTTGTAAGTACTTTCAAACTCAATCATATATGTTTCTCTTGTATCTCCTTCTTTAAACAAATGGAACATGTCATTGAGTGTCCCACCATCTTGCAGCTCACTGACCATGACCTCTTTTGTTTACTGATCTCAAAAATTTTTGGACATAGCTTCCCATTGCAATGTCTTTGATCCATTTTTCTGCACATGTTTTCCCTAGTGCACTGCTTCCTCTATCACATTCTCTACTTCCTTCAACACTCCTCTTTCTTCCATTATTCTTCTCAAACTCCCCTATGTCACCAATCCACATTCTGCCAACCACTAGCCAACTTTTACTTCTCTTTTTTGCAACTTATCCAAATTCTTCAATTGTGCTTTCCTTCTATTCAATCTCTCTACTCACTATTTCATCGTCTTAGTAGATTTCCATTATCCTATTCAACCACCACTTTTTAGATATTATACCTCACTTTAAAAGCCACTTTGTTCTCTCTTGAACTTGTGTCTCCTCCATGGTACCTTCGTCCCTCAATTACTTATTCCTCTAGTTCCATTCCAGACACCTCAAAGTGCAAGTGCTTATGCTACCATGATTGATGGATTAAAAGGCATATAATCTTCTTTTTCCAAAAAACATCTTCACCCAAGTTGCAATTTCTTTAATTAACCTCCCACGAGCTCCCTTCTTGAATTGATCCTCTACTCATAAAAAATATTGGTTAAATTTGATTGGGACTTCAACGATGTAGCCTTCTATTGTGCTTTTGACCCAAAAATCAACTTCTCTTGTGATTGAACATGATCAAATCTTTGGAATGAAATAAGGTTTTAAACATTCCACTAAACCTCTCTCCTCCTTTTTTAGGCTAGTTGTGGATGCTCTCCCAACCTACTCAACAATCCACACAACACCATTGGAAACTCTACTTAGAAGATTTCATAAGTATTGTGGTTATCATGCAATAAAGTAGATCAATAACCCTTAGCATATGACTCAAAAAATGGTCATTCTATCTAAACCACTAATCTTTGACATAACTCCACGTAAACACACCAATCATACTGCCAAATGCCACACTCTTCATGATAGGTTACCAACAATGGAACCATTTGTTGTCTCAATTTTAAACTAGGGTCAACATTGGTGTCCAACAAATGGGGTCTATTATAGTTCAGGCACTGGCATTTTCAATCCCCATGAAGGAGATGGTCTCACTTGACGAGATGTGTTGAGACTTAAGTTTGTACAGGGTTCATACAATATGGCTGTCATAGCTAATACCCATCCTGATATTCATACTTTAACATTAAATTTTATGCATGCATATAGCCCTCAAACTACCACCATTCTCTATCTAATTAACGATTAAGTATTATCATAACACGTACCATTATCCTAACCCAAGATTGTGACATCTATGCAATCATGTTTTTGTTATCCAACATTAGAGATAATGAACAATGGTAAAAGACATCATCACCATACCATATAAAGACAACCAAAATTTAGAAGGGCGGTTTCATTCCATTGACCTCCAAAATAACCCAATACATCATTGCAAAATAGTTCTTTAGTGATGAGACCACAACAAGACCATAATTCAGAACTCAAATGTTCGATCTATTGATCAATAGATAACTGAAATACACTCAATAGATAACAAACATATAGAGGACCAACAAAGAATCAACCTTTTTGATAGGTTGAGGCCTTTACATTTATACCAATGTGCTCGAAGATGGGAAGGTCCATTCAAAATCAAGGAATTGTTAGCCTATTTTAGTGTCCTTATTTATGAACCAACTAATATTTGCTACTACCTCGTCCACGTGTCTTCATTCTTTCACCCCTCAGCTCCTTGATCACCTAGAAGCGTGGATGTTATTCTGGTTCTTATCTTCCTCTATGATCGATACTCTTCAATGGTTCTAACAATCTTAATCCAAGTGGAACAACTCATATCTTTTTTGACTGTTGCATTTTTGCTACCATATCCTTCCCTCCAACCACAATGTGTCCTCCAACCACAATGTGTCCTCTGTTAAAATCAAAATGGGGGACCCAACAATCCACATTAATAGATTGCACACTTTAACATCAATTTTTTATAAGTCATCCTTGATATCAAATTAACATTATTTCAATAACCTCTTCTCGGATGCCAATTGGAATCTTCTTGATTTCATCTAATTATTTCTAGATTTCTTAACGAAATATGCATCTCATCTTCCTTTTTCTATTTTTTATTTTCTGAAGTCACTATCATATTATTATTGCTGATTCTATTACCTCTCTTATTAAAGGTTCATCCACTTTTTAATAAATAATAATATATTACAAACTTAACTCAATTTATGAAAATTACTTAGAACTTAATATTTCTCCACACTTTGTTTTTGAAACGAATTCAACCCATAAACAATCATGTATACTAAAAATTATATATATATATATATATA
>SNQJ01S0079738.1:13732-35842 GCA_010110895.2 Picea sitchensis
TGTACCTATAAATTTACCCTTGCTAATAACATTATAACCTTTTATGCTAACATTGATTACTGCAAATTGTTTCTTTCCATTGAACTTCATTATAGATTTATTAAGCCCTAACCAATAATCCAACAATTATGTAAATGGATTTGCTACTCGCATCAGCCTCCATGGGCAATTCATAAGTTAAATTAGTATTTTGGGAAGTATATTACTATTGATCTAACCGTGGTGTAGGTACATTTGCCACTCTTGCACCAAAGATTGATTCCATAAGTTGGATTGCCGATGAAAAATTGATATTAATTTTACATGGATTTAATAATTTGAAAATTGAAATTGATATCAATTTTACATGGATTTGATAATTTGAAAATTGATATTAATATGTTTTAAAAATATAAATAGTTTTTTTTTTTTTATATAGATTTGTGAAAGAATCTACATCAATATTCCAAAGTGAGAATTCATTATATTTTTTCTCAATATATTCTAAAGTGAGAATTCATTATATTTTTTCTCAAAATATTTTTTTAATATTTTATATTAAAATTTTTATATTAAAAGTAATAGAAAATATAACATTTAAAGTATAATTTTGAAGGAGTTAAATGAGATGTATGTACATGTGCCACTCTTATTTAGATGAATGTGGTTGATTCCATAAGGTGTATTCTTATGAAGATATACTATCAATCTTTTACAAATAGATGGATTTGATAATTAGAAAAATTGGTATTCAAGTGTTATAAAGATACATATAATTGTTGGATAACCAATCATTTTAATTAGATAGATTTTAAGAGTAATAGAAAATATAACATTTAAAGTATAATTTTGAAAAAGTTAAATGAGATGTATGTACATGTGTTACTCTTGTGTTTGTGTAGATGAATGTGGTTGATTCCATAAGGTGTATCCTATAAAGATATAATAACAATTTTTATACAAATAGATAGATTTGATAATTGGAAAATTGGTATTTAAGTGTTATAAAAATACATATAATTGTTAGATAACTAATCATTTTAATTTGATAGTTTTTTAATATTGTAAGATGTTTATATTATGAATAATGGTTTTATTATTAATGAGTAAACAAATGTTATTTGTCATTTATTTTTATTTCTTTGTTGTTTGCTTTTTTGGTGTTTTGAAAAAATATGATTGATTGCTTTCATATTTACATAAATGTTAATTTAGATTTGCAAGCGTCTTCATAATGTACTTAGGTAAATGTGTATAAAACACATGTATACATGTATGCCCATCAAGTGAGGAATATAATCAATATGAGTTATTGTTGAATCTTATATGTCCCAATAAATTCCTTGAAAACAAACTTAAATCCTTAAAGAAAGACACTTCAATAATATGAAAATGGGCAATGTCGTAGTTCTTTGTTACAACCCCAATTACTCATGCACTACAACACAATAATTTTCTTTGTCCATACCAACAATAGCTTTATATACAAGATCTACATGGAGACCACACCCCAATCTACTAGTCCAAGTCACTAGAGATCCCTCACCATTCATTATCTTATATTCAACATCCTCATACACGAAAGATTCTAATCCTTTGGTGTCTTTTTTTAAGAATGGTCAAACCCTAAAAATGATAGACAATTCTTTGAAGATGTGGCCCAGTGTCCTCATAATTTATCACAACAAAAGATACATAATCTATCAATGTATGCAAAGGGAAATAACTCAGTTCCCAAACATAGATAATATTGACTTTACAATGAAAAAAGGTTAATTTTATTACTTCTCAATAATCGAGGGGTTTTTGGCCAATAGAAATATATTTTGTGTCTGTAAATCACCACTTCTCATTTTCTTTGTAATGATATATTCATTGCATTGTTATAAATCACCACCTCTCTTTTGCTTTTTTGCATGGAGAGTAGTGAGTTTCTCTACAAACCAGTGTGGGGGAAATGTTGTCATGTAACATTATATTATGTTACATAACAACAAAAAATAAAATAAAAATAAATAAATAATTATGTATGTCTATATGTCGTGAAAACATCGAAAAAAATAAATCAATATAGATTCATTTTAAACCTGGATCTATCAAAAAACACTAAGAGAGATCAAATTTCTTAAGATTAAATTTTTTATACACCATAAGAAATTCGATCCATCTCAATGCTTGATAGATATGAGGTTAAAATAGATCTACAATGGTAATGGAAATAGTATATTCATTTTGTTCTATTTAAAATGGTTGTATTTCTTATTTGTTTTAGTTCTATTGACCTTCGTGCATGAAAACATTTTTTTATGCCCTTAAGACCCTTTTCAAATGTCTATAGCATTTAATGCATAACCTTACTACAAAGATCCATTGGTAAGATATGAAATTTCATTTAATTTTACATACGTTATACATGTGAGCTTTGAGAACACGGTGAAAGATTACCAAAGGAATTCGTATGGATTTAAATTAAAGATTTTTTTTTTTGAAAAAGGCATTGGATACATATAGGTAACAAAGTTTGAATGAAACCTCCATCATGTACACAATAATATATTTGTCTAGCCAAAACCTAGCCCCACACATGTTTTTCCCCATGGAGATGTAGTTGAATGACTCTTTGTATGCTTCTATTTCCAATACATGAAAGATAGTTTTTTCTTTTTAAATAAAGGCCTAGAATTGAATTAGTGTATTGTTTTTGTGTGTTTGCAAGTTGTAATGGCCTAACATTAAGTCATCGTTAGGTGAGTTAATCCATCTAATTGCACGGAATCACTATTTTTTTAGTTGTTTAAAATCCATTTCCGAATGCATAAATGGAATCAACATGCTGAAAAACCCCTGGGGCACTCGCATTATACAAAAATAATCACTCAAATCTGCAAATTTAACAATTTCTCGCTGGATTTCGAGTAAATGTACCCATAAAATATTCTCGGAAAAGAGTCGCTTCGTAGAATGTTTAGACTACGACAATATGAATCTCATGGTTTCATTCTTGCCAATCTGGAAGGACCTCTTAATTGTCGGAATAATAGGAGCAAATGCTTTGCCAACCCATAGCTCCATTAACTGTGGGATTGATATAGTCAACCTACATCCTAGTTATCAAGTTATAAAATTGGTTTATTGCTACACCATCTACTTGCTCTATGTATCTGTCCCATTTAATAGGATCGATGGGTTGTATCACTCTTGTTCTCCCAACTTCAAAAAACATTTTCCCCTTCTTCAAGTTAATGATGACCTCATTGCCATTTTCCATTCTAACCCCAAGAGGGTGGGGTAAGTATCATTTTCATCGACATTCTCTATGACCTCAAAATCTACCATTGTCTTCACAATAATTTTGAGATTGAACTCAACATTTTCCAGGTGAACCATGGGGTAGATTATGTATTGGATTTCTATCCTCGACTAGATGGGTGAGTATACTAGACATAGTCTCCCCATCATTTCCCATGATTTCTTTGGAAGGATGTTCATATTAGAGCCTAGGTCGAAAATGACATCCCAAGACTCATACCAATGGATTTGGGCATCCATATTGAACTTTTGGCCAATCCCGAGCTTTTTCTTTTGATCGACCCAACACACTTATCTCTTTGCAAGGGAACACAGATGGGTTCTTCCTCCCCTCCTTCAGTAAGTTGATCGAAGGTGGACCAAAACTTCCTTATCAAATTGTCATCATCTAGAATTCAATTGAGAAAAAGGAAGTTGTGAATTACCTCTATTGGGTCAAATTCTCTTGTGGCTCTTCATTGTGATCCTTGTATTCTTCTTCTTGGCCATAGGTGATCAAGGTGGTTTTGAGAAATTGATTTGTTGTTTGCATAATTCCCTACCATATTGACTACATCCTATAACACTTCCAAGGCTTCTTTGAAACAAGACTTCTTCTTTGCCACATCAAAACATAGATTCAAATGAGGAATTTCCCTTATGTGGGGAGGCTCCCAGTGGTCACCATCAATGCCTATTGGAGATCTTCCCTTGGTTACCACATTAATCTTGGGGTCCTTACCCCTATGATGTTCCAAGGTTCAAATATATCACGAGGTTTGTGTTATGTTATCCCGCCCTCATATTTCATTTAGATATCATATCTTAATAGTCCTCCGTTGCATGACTTGTGGCCTTGTAGTGGCCACATCAAACTCTCCTTGGTTGTGGATAATCTTGGGAGATATGTCCCATTTCATCATAATTGTAGCATCTTATTGGTCTTTCTTAGTTTCCATTCATTCCTCCTATGTATCCTCCATAGTCTCCTCCTCCATATCTACCTTTGTAGCCCTCACCATATCTTCCTCTCCCCCCTTCTTCAACAACTCCAAAGTTATTCTCCTCCACCTAGAAGGAACTCCTCTTGAACCTCTCTATGAGTGCTTGCAGGACATGGCAATTCTCTATAGTGTGAGTATTCACCCCACATAAGTTTTTGAAAATGGTGGTTAGTGTAAAAGAGTACTTCTGTACTATTGGGAGAGTTGCAATGGGTGGTTATAGGTTCTATAGTTGTCACAATATTGATTTGCCACATTGCATAAGAATCTAGTAGGTGGAAGAGTTAGGTTAGGTGCAGCAAACTGACTCTCAATGAGGGGTACTAATTTGTTGTGTGCCCCCATTTCTTGCATATGATACACCATACTTGCTCCCTTCCTATCTTGGTTCAATTAATCTCTTAGATTTTATCCATCAAGGCTGATCAGTGTGACTAGAACTATGCAAGATCAAGCATTGCGCTAGTCAAAGTCATATTCAGAATGCTTGTTATGATTACTTTCAAATATCCATTCATTAACTCAATCCTCATGATTTGGGCCAAGGTCTCCCTTTGTGTGGTCCACTTATGTTGCATTAGTGGCAATTTGGTCAAAGGCAGAAGACCCTGAATAAATCACTCCTTATGATGGGTTTCATGTATTGGGTAATATATCATATTGATCAAGTCACAAAAGCACTATTCATATTCCCAAACACTCTCATTGATGCTTTTCTTAATCTCTTTCAACTTAGTGCAATTTTTTTGCTTTGAGCTCATCACCCGAAACTTGGCTACAAATCTCACCTTTACTTCATCTCGGGTCTTAGTTGTACCCTAGGGGTCTATCTTTATAAACTTCATATACTACTAAAGACTAGCATTCCATCGCAACATAATTTGGACTCTACTAATTAGCATTTGGAGCCACAATTATATTTTCTCTCCACATTGACTCACATAAGAACCGATGTTACTTTGCATCACTATAGCCCTTCCGTAAGAACCCATGAAGGTACATCGTTGAACCATATTCCACTCTAACCATACTATTGTTTGATTGTTCACCAAAATGAAACCTTGCGGACCTAGTTGACTAACTATATTAGTCCCTCTAGTTGAATTAGAAACAAAATCAATACTGAACTTCCATTGCTACCCATGCTGTGCTTGGTTGCTTTCCAATGCTATTCGTCAAACTACTACTAGGGGTTCTTTTAAATCAAAACTAGAAGAGATATTAATAATTACCTTAGTTTTCCCAAAATGTGCATGGGATGGTGACTGTTCTAAACTGGCTATAAGAACTTTCAAGCTTAATCGTGTATGTTGCTCATCTCTTGTATCTCCTTCTTTAAACAAATGTAACATGTCATTGCGTGGCCCACCATCTCGTGGCTCAATGACCATGACCTCTTTTGTTTACTAATCACAAATTTCTTTGGACATAGCTTCCCATTGCAATGTATCTGATCCATTTGTCTACACATGTTTTCTCTAGTGCAATGCTTCCTCTATCATATTCTCTGCTTCCTTCAACACTCCTCTTCCATTATTCTTCTCGAACTCCCTTATGCCACCAATCCACATTCTCTCAACCACTAGCCAAATTTTACTCCTCTTTTCTGCAACTTATCCAAATTATTCAATTGTGCTTTTGTGCTTCCCTTCTCTTCAATCTCTCTACTCATTATTTCATCTTCTTAGTAGATTTCCCTTATCCTATTCAACCACCACATTCTAGATATTGCACCTCAATTTAAAATCCACTTTGTTCTCTCTTGAACTTGTGCCTCCTCCATGGTACCTTCTTCCTTCAACTACTCATTCCTCTAGTTCCATTCCAGGTCACCCCTAAGTGCAAGTGCTTATGCTACCATGATCGATGGATTAAAAGACATAGTCTTATTCTGCCAAAAACATCTTCACCCAAGTTGTGATTTCTTTCACCAACCTCCCACGAGTTCCCTTCTTGAATAGATCCTCTACTTAAAAAAAGATTGGTTGAATTTGATTGTGAATCCAACAATGCAACCTTCTATCGTGCTTTTGGCCCAAAAATCAATATCTCTTGTGACTTCATGATCAAATATTTGGAATGCAATAAGGTTATAACATTCCACTAGATCTCTCTCCTCCTTTTCTAGGCTGGTTGTGGATGCTCTCCCAGCCTACTCAACAATCCATACAACACCATTGGAAATTCTACCCAAAATATTTCACAAGTACTGTTGTTATCATGCAATACAGTAGATTGACAACCCTTAACATATGACTCAAAAAATGGTCATTCTATCTAAACCAGTAATCTTTGACATAGCTCCAGGTAAGCACACCATATTTTCAAATGCCACACTCTTCATGATAGGGTATCAACAATGGAACCATTTGTTTTCTCAATTTTAAATGAGGGTCAACATTGGTGTCCAACAAATGGGGTCTATTATAGTCTAGGCATTGACGTTTTCAATCCCCATGAAGGAGAAGGTCTCACTTGAAGATATGTGTTAAGACTTAAGTTTGTACATGGTTCATACAATATGGCTACCATGGTTAATACCCATCCTAATATTCATACTTCAACATTAACTTATATGCATGCATATAGCCGTCAAATTGCAACCATTCTCTATCTATTCAACGATTAAGTATTATCATAAGACATACCATTATCCTAAACCAGGATTGTGACATCTATGCAATCATATATTGTTATCCAATATTAGAGATAATGAACAATACTAAAAGACATTATCACCATACACTATAAAGACAACCAAAATTTAGAAGGGAGGTATCATTCCATTCATCTCCAAAATAACCCAATACATCATCACATAATAGTTCTTTAGTCATGAGACCACAATAAGACCATAATTCATAACTCAGATGTTCGATCTACTAATCAATAGATAATTGAAATACACTCAATAGATAACAAATATATAGAGGGCCAACAAAGAATCAACCTTTTTGATAGGTCGAGGCCTTTACATTTATACCAGTGTGCCTGAAGATGGGAAGGTCCATTAAAAATCAGGGAATTGTTAGCTTATTTTAGGTTCCTTATTTATGAACCAACTAATATTTGCTACTACCTCGTCCATGTATCTTCATTCTTTCGCCCCTCATCTCCTTGATCACCTAGAATCGTGCATGTTATTCTGATTCTTATCTCCCTCTATGATTGATACTCTTTAATGGTTCTAACGGACTTAATCCAAGTGGAACGACTCATATCTTTTTTGTTTGTTGAGTTCATGCTACCATATCCTTCCCTCCAACCACAATGTGTCCCCTGTCAAAATCAAAATGAGGGGCCCAACAATCCACATTAATATATTGTAGAATTTAACATCAATATTTTATAAGTCATCCTTGATATCAAACTGGCATTATTTCAATAACCTCTTCTGTGATTCCAATATGAATCTTCTTGACTTCATCTAATTTCTAAATTCCTTATAGGAATATGCATCCCATCTTCTTTTTATTTTTTATTCTCTAAAGTCACCATCATATTACTATTACTAATTCCACTACTTCTCTTATTAGAAGTTCATCCCCTTTCTAATAAACAATAATTTATTACAAACTTAACTCAATTTATCAATAACAATTACTACTTAATATTTCTCCAGATATTCTTCTTAAAATGGATTCAACCTGTAAATAATCATCTATACTGAAAACCATTATCATGTATATATGATATGTACCTATAAATTTACCCCTCTTTCCAAATAACATCATGACCTTTTATTCTAACATTGAGTACTACAATTTATTGAACTTCATTATAGATTTAATAAACCCTAACCAATAATCCAACCATTGTGTTAATGGATTTGCTACTCTGCATCGACCTCCATGGCGAATTCTTAAGTTAAATTCTTATTTTGAGAAGTGTATTACTATTTATCTAACCCTAGTGTAGGTACATTTTCCACTCTTGCACCACTAGTTGATTCCAAAAGTTAGATTGACAATGAAGACTTGATGTCATTTTCTCATGGATTTGATAATTTGAAAATTGATATTAAAGATGCCAATCATTCCAACTTGATATTTAAAGATGCCAATCATTCCAACTTGATATTTTTTTTTTATAGATTCGTGAATGAATCCCATCATTTCAAACCGAGAATTAACATAGTCATTATATTTTTTCTCAATATATGTTTTTTTTAACTAGTAGAAAATATAACATTTAAAATATAATTTTGAAAGACTTAGATGAGATGTATGTACATGTGCCACTCTTGTGTAGATGAATGTGGTTGATTCTAAATAGATGGATTTGATAATTGGAAAATTGGTATTCAAATGTTATAAAAATACATATAATTGCTGGATAACAAATCATTTTATAGTTATTTTATAGTTTTTTAATATTGTAAGATGTTTATATTATGAATAATGGTTTTATTATGTAGTGAGTAAAACAAGGTTATTTGTTATCTATTTTATCTTTCTGTTGTTTGTTTTTTCTAGTGTGTGGAGAAAACATGATTGCTTGTTTTCATGTTTACACAAATGTTAATTCATATATGTAAGTGTTATTATAATGTATTTAGGTAAATGTGCATAAAACACGTGTATACATGTATATTCATCAAGTGAGGAATATAAGTAAGTTGAATCTTATATGTCTCAATAAATTCCTTGAAAACAAATTTAAATTCCCGAAGAAAGACACTTCAATAATATGAAAATGGGCAATGTCGTAGTTCTTTGTTAAAACCTCAATTACTCATGCACAACAACATAATAAATTTCTTTGGCCATACTAACAATAGTTTTATATAAAATACCTAAGGGGGACCACACCCCAATCTACTAGTCCAGGTCACTAGAGATCCCTCACCATCCATTATCTCTTATTCAACATCCTCATACGCGAAAGATTCCAATCCTTTCATGTCTTGTTTTAAGAATGGTCAAACCTAAAAATGATAGACAATTCTTTGAAGATGTGGCTTAACGTCCTCATAATTTATCACAACAAAAGATACATAATCTATCAATGTATGCAAAGGGAAACAACCTAGTTCCCAAAGATAGATGATATCGATTTTACAATGAAAAAGGCTCAATATGATTACTTCCCAAGATTTGATGGGTTTTTTTTTTCCAATAGAAATATAATTTGTGTGTCTATAAATCACCACCTCTCATTTTCTTTGTAATGATATATTCGTTGCATTGTTATAAATCACTACCTCTCTTTTTCTTTGTTGTACGAAGAGTAGCGAGTTTCTCTACAATCCGATGTGGGGGAGATGTTGTCATGTAACATTAAATTATGTTACATGACAACAAAACAATAAAATAAAAATAAATAAATAATTATGTATGTCCATATGTACGTGACATCATCTAAAAGACTAAATCAACATAGATCCATCTTAAACTTGGATCTATCAAGAAACACCAAGAGGGATCAAATTTCTTAAGGTGAAATGTTTTAATACACCTTAAAAAATTTGATCCATCTCGATGCTTGATAGATCTGAGGTTAAGATTGATCTACAACAATAATAATATATTCATTTTGTTCTATTTAGAATGGTTGTTATTTTACTTGTTTTAGTTTTATCGACCTTCATGCATGAGCATATTTTTTGTATCACCTTAAGACCCTTTTCAAATGTCTAGAGCATTTAATGCATAACCTTACTACAAATATCCATCGGTAAGATAGAAAATTTTAGTTAATTTTACATGCATTATGTTAGCACTGAGAGTCACCCTCAGACTGCGAGAGGATAAGACCCGTACCCATCAGAATGTTTGGTGGATGTTGGTTTTATGAGTGGAGGTCAAATGGACAAAACTCAATACAAGAATGATTTCAACACAAAAACTAGAAAAGCAATGCACATGGAAGTGAGGTCCTCATTAACTTCAGTAAATGATTTGAGTTTAAGGGTGAGTAGAAAGAAGACTTAGTGAGAGAGGTGGACAAGTCTGCCATGAGCATCCGACCTTCAAGCAACTTGGTGAAGAAAAACTCACGCTCAAGATCACTCTTGAGCTCAAGTTTTAGACACTGAAATATGTCAAAGCAACATAATAATCAAACCTACATTACCATGCAACTACAACAAATCGACTGGATCCTCCATGCCCGAGCCTTTCAACATAAGGGGAAATAAGGTAACAAGGAAGCTGACTAAAATTGGTCACAACACTACTGTAATCAAACCTACATTACAATAGAACCACAACCCTCGACTGGATCCTCCATGCCCGAGTGTTTCAACACAATTTAGACAAAGAGATGAAAGAAGTTGACTTCTATTAATGCAAAAGTCTCAAATTTGATACATAACCAGAGAACAATTTTGGTATCAAAATTACATAGTAGGGAGATCGACTCAACCAGTTGACGGCCTTAACAAAATCTTGAACTGATCTATTTATACTCATATCAATCCACAACTACTAGGGGTGTGATCTGGCCATTCCATTCAAAGCCTTTCGTCTGCGCCTTCTTCTGTCAGATTGTGCGTGTATCCTCATATCAGATGCAAATTTAGCTCAGCATGGGCCTATAGGAAAACTCGTCCACTGTGGTACCTCGACCTGACAACTCTGTCTCCACAGCCAGACCCTCCACACCTTCTATTTATGGAGTGAGTCGAGGTTTCAACCACCACTCCTTTTTCATTAATTGATCCTTCATTGGGATCAAGATGAGGCTTAATTCCTAGGGGGCTTCCACACGCTGCTCTCGAATTTGATGCTATATAAACATGTGATTGCGGGGCTGTCAAATGCGGTTTGGATTCACACTGCTTTTGAGCCTGCAATTCACCACCTTCCGCCACGTAGCCCCTTTACTATACCACAGTTTCAATTGCGGGACCGCTCAATAATTTTATCGTTCGAGCATGTTGCGTCCCTGCAATAAAACGTGGTCGTTGATCTAGTTGCGATCTACGATCTGGGTGCTCATGCTGAATTTAGTGCCACCGCTAAAGTTTAGCCACCTGCCGATTTTAGTATCATTCTAACCGCGCTGGGAGATGGCGTTAATTTTGGCACTGAACAAGAACACTTCCCAGAGGGTGATCTGACGTGGTGGCCTTACGTCACTATGCTGACATGTCATGAAAAGAGAGGTGAAACATGTCACTTGGAAACAAGTGGATGATATGCCCAAAGGTGCCTAGACTGAGTTCCACATGTCATCGCCGGATGGATGCCAATTGTCATGACTTATGAGAGCGCCACATATATGAACTGATGACTGCCACGTACTTTGGTAGTTTAGAGCTCGGGGACAGTATGCATGTAGAGATGGAGCTCTGAAATGAACAATGAATGTCAATCTGAGGAGGACGCGTGACAGGGATCTGGTAACTCCGGGAAAAAACACTCTGGATAAAAATGGGAGCGAGGAAGCTGAAACTCTCGAAGCCCGGAGTCCCGAAGAAAACTACCATCATTATATTTGGATGGACACATGACAACTATCTGTGGTCTTTGGGAGAAAATGCTCTAAATGAAAGCGAGAGGGGAGGAGACAAAAAACCCGAAGTCCAAATTCCCGAAGTAAATATTGATTGTTCGATGGAGAAGGATGCGTGTCGCTTGATCTGCAACTCCGGTAGAAAGTACTCCGGAGGAAAATGAGAAGGGAAGCTGAAACTCCCGAAGCCCAAACTCCTGAAGTGAATCATGACCGTCCGATTTGAAAGGACGTGTGGTGCTTGATCTGTGACTTCAGGCAAAAGCACTTCAGAGGAAATTAGGAGTGGGGAAGCCGAAACTCCCGAAGCCCGAACTCCGGAAGTAAATCATGACCGTCCGATCAGGAAGGACGCGTGGCGCTTGATCTGCAACTTCGGGGCTTTCACCTGGTCTTTAAACCTTGCACAACTTTGACATTCCGAAAGACCGAGAGCCTTTGATTTGAAATTCTCCTGGGATCTCCGTCGTTGAAAATTGAACCTGCCTACTTGCTCGCTTTGGGCCCACAACAGACCGCTTTGAATGCTATGCCTTGTGCTTATGGCTATTTCTTGTGCAAGAAAAATATTTGGACAATTGTTGCGACCCTTGAAAACTTAATGTGATAACACGTTATACATCCGAGGTTTGAGAACATGGTCAAAGATTCCCAAAGGAATTTGTATTGATTTAAATTGAAGAAAAATGATTTTTTGAAAAAGGCATTGGATACATCTGGGTCACAAACTTTGAATAAAACCTCCATCATGTACACAAGAATATACATGTCTAGCCAAAACCTAGCCCCACACATGTTTTCCAAATGGAGATGTAGTTGAATGACTCTTTACACGCTTCTATTTCCAATACATGCAAGAGAGTTTTTTTATTATAAACATTTAGACTCAAACTAGTGTATTGTTTTTGTGCGTTTGCAAGTTGTAACGGCCTAACATTAATTCATGGCATTGTTTAATTGTTCTATGTATTTTCCCTTCTCGCCGAAAACCGACAACATAAATCTGTACAAAATCACAACTTTTTGTTGTTTAAATTACATTTCTGAATTGATCTGAATCCGGGGTGACGCTAATATCAATCTTTACTTAATTCTAGGCCACTTGATAAGGTTAGATTTAAGATCGTTTTAATTTAACTTGATTGCATTAAAGGTGAAATTGAAGTGCTTATGAAGACTTGAATCCAAATTGAATATAACTTGGTGAAATATGATGTTTGTCTCATGATCCATTATTAATGCATTTAATAAAACATAACCGCGGAAATAAAACATGCATAAGGAAACATGAGATGAAAGAACAACACATGACAAGAGATCACCATTGTTAACAGAGTTTACCAATGTGGCTACGTCTTCGGATCCGCTCGAATACAGATTACTTCATTGCTCCTCCCAATGCGGGGTTGGTTCTCCTTTACAGAAAAGGGCTACATCTTCTCCCAAATGAAGGGGAAACAAGGCTCTCCCAATGAAGGGGCTCACATACTCTCTCAATAAGGGGCTCAACTCTCCCAATTAAGGGGCTTACAAATTACAAGCACGATTTCTTGATTCTCTTCAAAAAGTCTTTCCTTCAATCTCTCACAATAAAGGGGTTTAAATAATTTTTCCTAGCTCCATAATCCAAAAAGACAAGATCCATGAATTTAGGATCTAGTACCTACCCAAGGAAAAAAAATGAGAAAGACCCTTAACTTCCTCCTTGAGAATAGGAATCCACTTATAATAAAGTGAGGAAGAGTCCAAACCAAGTCATGAGACCCTTAACTTCCTCCTTAAGACTAGGAAACTAATTTCCTCTTAAAATTATGAAACTAATTTGTGAGTTGGATTCTCACATAAAACAAATTTCCCATTTTTACAAATAATACATGAGATTTCCACTCACTCCAAGTATTCCTCTTTTTTTCCCCTTAAAATTAGGAAACTAATTTGTGAGTTGGATTCTCACAACTAATTTCCCATTTTTACAATTAAATGAATAATACGTGAGATTTTCAAACTCACTTCAAGTATTAATCATTTTTCCAATGTGCGTGACTAATACATGAGTTTCTTATACTCATTTTAAGTATTAATCATTTTTACAATTTAATTAATTCATTCATGAGCATTAATTATTCTTTTCCATTTTTTAATGATCTTCTCCATGGTATGTAAGATAATAATTCCTTGTGTGGAGACCCTCCTTTATCATACCTCCCCACAAAAAACAATTTTAGTTCTCCAAAAGTATCTAGAGAAACTGTGACTTGAATCTCCGCAACCAACTTCTAAGAAGAGTCTTACACTCCATGATGCACTTCCTGCTCCTCGATATGCATAACAAGTCTCTGAAATTTGCACCCTTCTTCTCCTTCACCTTTGTACTTCAGAATGAGGATGTTGATGCTAACACTCGCATCAATACAAATCTGTTGATGACAATGCATAATCATTTTTTCAAAGCAATACCATACTTGTCAGAGTTTATAGAGCACTCATGGACAAATTTAAAGTGATTGCCCAAACATGCCTTAGACAAAACTATGCCTCTCACTCAACAATGGTTACAAAATCATTACAACGATGCCAACAAGGCTTAGGAAAAACAATTGCCTCTCACTCTCATCAAGCATCTACAAAGCCTTTACAATGTTTCATGTAAACTTCCATCTTCAAGCCAAATGACAATTACATCAAATTTTAAGACAACATGCTCATTAAGGTAATTTTTTAAGCACCTAATTGTGCAGTAGTGGTGAAACTCTATGGTTTTCAAACTCCCCTTCAAACATGTGCAACATAAAAAATAAGGAAACATCATAAATGCATGAACTTACATTTGTTTTTGTGCCAAAGCATTCCATCCGTGGCTCAAACTCAACATACACAACACTACTAGGTCTGTCTCGTCATTGTGCAACTTTTGACTGTAAAATTGACCTGTTTGGAAAGTGCAACTCTGCCTCGTAAAGCGTGCCATGCATTAATAACAAGAATGGGTTTTAGCCATAAGCCCTAAAAATTTGCTACTTGGATCACAAAATGGACTACGCCATTGAATTTGTGGCAAAAAAAGTGCAAAAATGACTGTACTTCCGTCAAATTCTGACATTGTCACTTATGGACCCCCTTGGGCTCTCTCCCTCAATTTGCGTGCCAAAGTATTAATGGAAAAAGTGGGCTTCTTCCATAACCCTCAAATTCTATTTCTCAGATCACAAACATACTGCAACATTGAAGTCTTTGCGAAAAATTGTGCAAAAACAACTATTTTTTCGTCCAATTTTGTCACTATGAATTCTGGACCCCTCGGGTTCTCTATGTTGATTTGTGTGCCACCGGGCTTGTAATAAATGCACCTGCATAGTCTCAAAATTTGTGCCCAACCCTCATTGGGAAAATTTGGGCTGCCACGTGGCAGTCTGTGATTGGTCCATCTAGCGCCCGATCACCTGTATGGTTAACAAACCAATCAGTTGCCACATTGGATGATGATGTCATGCTGACGTCACCAGCCATGTCGGATGTTGACATCATATGCC
The DNA here is from genome assembly GCA_010110895.2 of Picea sitchensis. NCBI lineage: Eukaryota > Viridiplantae > Streptophyta > Pinopsida > Pinales > Pinaceae > Picea > Picea sitchensis. Next base: position 28,992 of record SNQJ01S0079738.1, read on the forward strand.
ACGTCAACCTATATGGCCTGCCACATCATTCTGTACGACATGCCACATCATCATGCACAACCTGCCACATCAGCTTATACAGATGCCACATCATCGACCCAATCAGTTGCCATGTCAGTTGTATAGATGCCACGTCATCAACCCAGTTAGCTTTATAGATGCCATGCCATCAACCCAGTTAGCTTTAAGGATGCCATGTCATCAACCCAGTTAGCTATATGGATGCCACATCATCATTGCATTTAGCTGTACGGATGCCATATCATCGACCCAATCAATTATGCCACATCATCAACCCAGTCAGATGTACAGATGCCATATCATTAGCCTAGTTAGATGCCATGTCATCAACCTAGTCAGTTGTACATATGCCACATCATATACTCATTCAACTTCCATGTCACTGTATGGTCTACCATGCTAGCGTTGCGTCAACATGCTGACATCAACATGACATGTGGCCAAATCTGATTGGTCCAACTGGATGCCAAATCACCCAAAAATGAGTGACACGTGGTAGCCTCTCAGGCTGCCGCGTGACCCTGTTGATGTCATGTTGACGTGAGTAGGACATGTGTCCTCCTATGCATCTGCCAACTCATCATGTTGATGTCAACAATGTAAAAATTTCACCAGTGTCGCCTAATTTTAGAAAAATTCATATCACGATATTTTTTGATCCGTAAGTCTGTTTGATGATTTGTTTGCTCCATTGGAAAGCTCTCGTTGAGCTCTTTGATATGGTGCATTTTTGTCAAATTTTGGGCCCTTTTATTTTTGAGTTATTTTGGAGCCCCATGGCTCAGTTACTCAAAATAGGCCGCACCTATCAACTAACTCAAATAATTTATTCATCCTTTCAGTCATTAGGATGAATTTGTCCTTCCTCTCGAGCTGTCTCTTTTTCGATAGCTGGCCTCCTTCCTGTAGATGGCTTCCTTTGTCCTTCTTCGGACACAACTCTGGATGGAGTGTCCAACATGTGGCTTGGTAATCTCCACCCTTGTTGCAATGGGTGCAATGGATCTTCTTGATCCATATTTTCATGCCCTTATTTTTCTTCCCATGTGGAGAAGGGTATTCATGTCTTGGATTCTTCCCAGTTTCCATAAGCTTCCTATACAAGGCCATTATTTTCCAATACTTGGAAACATCATAGTTATTCATACAACAAAACGTACATGGTTTTCCATGCCATAATTTTTTTTGATCATTTCCAATCTCTTTATAATCAAAAGGAACATTTGACTAATGAGACTTTTTATGCCTCGCTTAGTTGTCTTTGGTGTAGGTCCGATGAGGAGAACTTGCCTTAGCTCTTTCCTCAAACTGCTCACCTCCCTTTGGAGACGACTCATAATCATGATCATCAGAATGGGATGATGTGCTCTCATCCTACACTGATTCGTCACTTGAGGACTCTCTTGCTTCTGCTGCTTTGGAGTCCTTTCATGAGTGGTCTTGGAGATTGCTCCATCTTCCTCTCTAACATATCCCAATCTTGCATATCATGGTAGTTCCACCACTTCGATGGGATTCACACTGCCTTGGCCATTGGATCCAAGGCCTCTTCCTTCATACCCCATTGTCTTCATTAGCTTCATGCCAATGTCTGTAGTGTGCTTTTCAAAAGCACCAAAATCATCATCATAATGAGAAGAACATGAAACTAAAGAAATATTGTTTACCTCAGTTTTCAATCCTGGATCAGGTGTGAGTAATGGATTTGCTAACCCTTCATCACTTTGCAAATTTGTCAGATCCTCTTCCATGGCTTGTAATTGAAGTCAATATCTCTGATTCTCTTCTTCTGCATCTCGCAACATCTCCCTCAACTTGACATTCTATGCTTGAATCCTCTGGTTGATTTCTTCAAGCTCACGATGCCATGCATTCTTCGATGTTTTTCCCATATTGCATTCATCACCTGCAATCCCTGTCAATCCTGCTCTGATACCACTTGATCTGAATATGGGGTGACAATGATACCAATCTTTACTTGATTCTAGGCCACTTGATAAGGTTAGATTTAAGATCGTTTTAATTGAACTTGATTGCATTAAAGGTGAAATTGAAGTGGTTATGAAGACTTGAATCCAAATTGAATATAACATGGTGAAATATGATGTTTGTCTCATAATCCATTACTTAATGCATTTAATAAAACATAATTGCGCAAATACGGAATGCATAAGGAAACATGAGATGAAAGAACAACACATGACAAGAGATCACCATTGTTAACAAAGTTCACCAGTATGGCTACGTCTCCGGATCCACTGGAATACAAATCGCTTCATTGCTTCTCCCAATGCGGGGCTGGTTCTCCTTTACGGAAAAAGGGCTACATCTTCTCCCAAATGAAGGGGCAACAAGGCTCTCCCAATGCGCGACATAAATCTCCCAATGTAGGGCTCACATATTCTCCCAATAAGGGGATGAACTCTCCCAATTAATGGGCTTAGTGTGCTGAAAAATCCCTGGAGCACTCAGATTATACATATTTAACCACTCAAATATGCAGATCCAACAATATCTTGCCGGATTTCAGGCAAATGTCCCCGAAAAATATCCCAAAAAAGGGAAAAAACGTAGCACATTTAGACTACGACTTAAGTCATTGTTAAGTGCATTAAGCCATCTACTTGCGGAAAGATTGGGTGTGCCTATATGTTGCCATGCTGTAGAGCTTCACAAGTTGGAGTACCCATTGTGAGTGCATTTGTATGTTGTGCTAAGAAATTATCCCAACAATAGGCAAGGTATATGCATCAAGACTTTTGAATCGAAGATACTATTTATACAAGGCCTATAGAAGCATGTAAAACCCCTACTTTGCATTACATTTGGTTCTTCGCAGATAGATAAAACTTCAAACATTGAATGACACAAACAAGTATGCTAAACAACTTCTACACCAAATTAGGTTTTTGCATGGAAAGCTGCCAACCTAGGCCAATTTGCCTGAACATCTCATAGTGTACAAAAGATGCTAATGCCCACCTACCAAAGATATGCCAACACATTTCCAAGGTAATTTCTCAAAAAAACCAACATGTACTATCATGGAAGGATGAAAAACATTTTAGATTAAAGTTGCAAAGCCTTTTGTAATGGATGACCAAGAAGATGCATTGATGTCGTTTACAACAATTAAGATGAAGATGTTGACCATATGGCGCCCGATCACCTGTACAGTTAACAACCCAATCAGTTGCCACATTGGATGATGATGTCATGCTGACGTCACCTGCCATGTCAGATGCTGACATCATATGCCACGTCAACTTGTATGGCATGCCACATCATCCTGTATGACATGACACATCATCATGTACAACCCGCCACATCAGCCTATACAGATGCCATGCCATCAACCCAGTTAGCTTTACAGATGCCTTGTCATCAACCCAGTTAGCTTTATGGATGCCATGTCATCAGCTCATTTAACTGTACGGATGCCATATCATAGACCCAATCAGTTGTACAGATGCCACATCATCGACCCAGTCAGCTATACAGATGCCACATCATTAGCCTAGTTAGCTGCCATGTCATCAACCCAGTCAGTTGTACAGATGCCACGTCATATACTCAGTCAACTTCCATGTCACTGTATGGCCCACCACGTCAGCGTTGCGTCAACATGCTGACATCAACATGACATGTGGCCAAATCTGATTGGTCCAACTGGATGCGAAATCACCCAAAAAAGAGTGACACGTGGTAGCCTCTCAGGCTGCCATGTGACCCTACTGACGTCATGTTGACGTGAGTAGGACATGTGTCCTCCTATGCGTCTGCCAACTCATCATGTTGACGTCAACAATGTACAGATTTCACTAGTGTCGCCTAATTTTAGAAAAAATCATATCACTATATTTTTTGATCTGTAACTCTGTTTGATGATCTGTTTGCTTCGTTGGAAAGCTCTCGTCGAGTTCTTCGATATGGTGCATTTTCGTCAAATTTTGGGCACTTTCAGTTTTGAGTTATTTTGGGGCCCCATGGCTCAGTTACTCAAAATAGGCCGCACCTATCAACTAACTCAAATAATTTATTCATCCTTTTAGTCATTAGGATGAATTTGTCCTTCCTCTCGAACCGTCTCTTTTCTGGTAGCTGGCCTCCTTCCTATAGCTGGCTTCCTTTGTCCTTCTTGGGACGCAACTATGGATGGAGTGTCAAACATGTGGCTTGGTAATGTCCACCCTTGTTGCAATGGGTGCAATGCCTCTTCTTGATCCATATTTTCATGCCCTTATTTTTCTTCCCATGTGGAGAAGGGTCTTCATGTCTTGGCTTCTTCCTAGTTTCCATAAGCTTCCTATACAAGGCCATTATTTTCCAACACTTGGCAACATCATAGTTATTCATACCACAAAACGTATATGGTTTTCCATGCCATAAACTTTTTTGATCATTTCCAATCTCCTTATAATCAAAAGGAACATTTGACTAATGAGACTTTTTATGCCTCGCTTAGTTGTCTCTGGTGTAGGCCCAATGAGGAGAACTTGCCTTAGCTCTTTCCTCGAACTACTCACCTCCCTTTGGAGATGACTCATAATCATGATCATCAGAATGGGATGATGTGCTCTCATCCTACATTGATTCGTCACTTGAGGACTCTCTTGCTTCTGCTGCTTTGGAGTCCTTTCATGAGTGGTCTTGGAGATTGCTCCATCTTCCTCTCTAACATATCCCAATCTTGCATATCGTGGTAGTTCCACCACTTCGATGGGATTCACACTGCCTTGGCCATTGGATCCAAGGCCTCTTCCTTCATACCCCATCGTCTTCATTAGCTTCATGCCAATGCCTGTAGTGTGCTTTTCAAAAGCACCAAAATCATCATCATAATGAGAAGAACATGAAACTGAAGAAACATTGTTTACCTCAGTTTTCAATCCTGGATCAGGTGTGAGTAATGGATTTGCTAAGCCTTCATCACTTTGCAACTTTGTTAGATCCTCTTCCATGGCTTGTAATTGAAGTCACAATCTCTGATTCTCTTCTTCTGCATCTCGCAACATCTCCCTCAACTTGACATTCTATGCTTGAATGCTCTGGTTGATTTCTTCAAGCTCACGAAGCCATGCATTCTTCGATGTTTTTCCCATATTGCATTCATCACCTGCAATCCCTGTCAATCCTGCTCTGATACCACTTGATCTGAATCTGGGGTGACAATGATACCAATCTTTACTTGATTCTAGGCCACTTGATAAGGTTAGATTTAAGATCGTTTTAATTGAACTTGATTGCATTAAAGGTGAAATTGAAGTGGTTATGAAGACTTGAATCCCAATTGAATATAACTTGGTGAAACATGATGTTTGTCTCATAATCCATTACTTAATGCATTTAATAAAACATAACTGTGAAAATACGGAATGCATAAGGAAACATGAGATGAAAGAACAACACATGACAAGAGATCACCATTGTTAACAAAGTTCACCAGTATGGCTACGTCTCCAGATCCACTGGAATACAAATCGCTTCATTGCTTCTCCCAATGTCGGGCTGGTTCTCCTTTACAAAAAAGGGCTACATCTTCTTCCAAATGAAGGGGCAACAAGGCTCTCCCAATGTGGGGCATAAATCTCCCAATGTAGGGGCTCACATATTCTCCCAATAAGGGGATGAACTCTCCCAATTAATGGGCTTAGCGTGCTGAAAAATCCCTGGAGCACTCAGATTATACAGATTTAACCACTCAAATATGCAGATCCAACAATATCTTGCCGGATTTCAGGCAAATGTCCCCGGAAAATATCCCAAAAAAGGGCAAAAATGTAGCACATTTAGACTACGACTTAAGTCATTGTTAAGTGCATTAAGCCATCTACTTGCGGAAATATTGGGTGTGCCTATACGTTGCCATGTTGTAGAGCTTCACAAGTTGGAGTACCCATTGTGAGTGCATTTGTATGTTGTGCTAAGAAATTATCCCAACAATAGGTAAGGTATATGCATCAAGACTTTTGAACCGAATATACTATTTATACAAGGCCCATAGAAGCATGTAAAACCCCTATTTTGCATTACATTTGGTTCTTCGCAGATAGATAAAACTTCAAACATTGAATGACACAAACAAGTATGCTAAACAACTTCTACACCAAATTAGGTATTTGCATGGAAAGTTGCCACCCTAGGCCAATTTTCCTGAACATCTCATAATGTACAAAAGATGCTAATGCCCACCTACCAAAGATATGCCAACACATTTCCATGGTAATTGCTCAAAAAAACCAACATGTACTATCATGGAAGGATGAAAAACACTTTAGATTAAAGTTGCAAAGACTTTTGTAATGGATGACCAAGAAGATGCATTGATGTCGTTTAGAACACTTAAGATGAAGATGTTGACCATCTGGCACCCGATCACCTGTTCGTTAACAACCCAATCAGTTGCCACATTGGATGATGATGTCATGCTGATGTCACTTGCCATGTTGGATGCTAATGTCATATGCCACATCAACCTGTATGGCCTGCCACATCATCCTGTACGACATGCCACATTGTAAATTCTAACCTTGTACAATATCTACTGTAAACTGATATTCAGAAAAGAACAGAAAAGATACAATGGCAAATACAAACATTACACAGAGATTTTTCACCTGGAAACCCAAACTGGGAAAACCAACACATATTATATTCATACATTGTGTTACATTGTTTACAATACAATAGACATATAGGAGCCAGTGGCATCCAAAACCCTAACCCAATGACCTGGATTAGTCCAAAACCCTAATTTCTTAACCAGAAATAGAAAACCATCGGCAAAAAACCATGTGCCGAAAAACCACCTAATATCATGTGGTCCCAGA
>SNQJ01S0079740.1:7320-25889 GCA_010110895.2 Picea sitchensis
TTGTGATCTCCATGTGTTGATGAATCTTGTATGCACTTAATAACTCAATAAAGTAGTAGTAGTTAGTGATTCCAAGAAAGAATTTGGCTTGGGATCATCACATAGAAGTAAATGCACAGGAAGGACTGGTTGGGAGCCTTAACATTTTTTATGGGGACGTCATTTGGCAGTAGAAATTGGACTATTGGAAAATCCCTTTCCGGTGCCACAGGTGCCATGAAATTGGTCAGCTAAAGTCTAGATGCCTGAAGCCAACGCCCTGGGAACAACCTCCTCAAAAAATTTGGTGAAGGAAGTCTACTATGGGTTGGGAACAACTAGTGGAGACTCTTTCGTTTGATGAGAAACACGAAGGAGTAGAGTTGGGACTTGGTTCGACAAAAGATTCAAGCTTATCCTTGGGCGACCTTGCTCTTTAGGCGGACAATTTAGGTATGCAACTTATTAATCCTGCTCCTTCTCTTTCTTTGGATACGTCTACTCCTCTTGGGGTTTCGACGGAACATTTCCTCTCTTCTTCTCCTCCACCCCCTGTGACTCCCTCGTCCCCTCTTTCCTCTCCCCTTTATTCCCCCGACCCTTCAAAACCCCTCATTTCTCCCTCCCCCTCTGGCCCCTCACCCCTTTTGTTAAACATCCTTCATTCCTCTAACCCTTCTCCCCCTCCCCTTGTCAAGTTTCTCCCCTCCTTGTCCCCTAAGCCTACATGTCCCATGTCCCCTCCTCCCCTTCTATTGTCTAACCTTCAATTTTTACCTGACCCAATTGAGTTTCCCTCACTCTTGAATCCCCCATCTCCCCCGCTACCCTCTCTTAAAGGGTATGTGCTTCACTCAAAGGATCATTTAAAAGTATCCAACCCCTCGAAAGGTGGCTTGGCCCTTGGCCCTCTCCCAACCTTGCAGGTTGGTAGAAAGTCTCATCTATCAAATGAAAAAGAAAAATTTGCAGCCGAAATATGGAAAGGCACTCAAGCAACCATTATCAGGGCCCTTACAGTAGGGAATGCCTTGCATCCCCCCCCAAAATGATTTTTCTATCCTTCAACGCAAGAGGGATTGGGGTCCCTCAGAAAAAATTATTCCTCCAAAGGTTGCTCCTAAGCCTTAAGCTAGACATCCTTCTCCTGCAGGAGACTATGTGTTCAGGAGAAGACGCAATTTCAATCAACGGCTGAAAAATTGGTCTTTTAGTGTGGTTGACGCAAAAGGTTTATCGGGTGGACTGCTTTCTTGATGGAGTTATGATTTCAAGGCTTTATCCTCTTCCTCTTCCCTTTCCTCCATCTCAGTAAAGCTCAAGCACAAAGACTATGATTTTTCTTTTTCTGATATAAACATTTATGGGCCCTATTATGACAGGGTACAACTTTGGGAAAATCTAAAATCTGCAGGAGTCTTCAGTGACCCCCTAACGGTGATAGGGGGAGATTTGAATTTCACCCTATTCTTAAGAGAAGTTTGGGGCTCGAATTCGAGAGAGGATAGACATAAAGGTTTTTTCCTTTCCTTCTTGGAGGTAGAAAGCTTGGCCGACCTAGAGCCTGTAAAACTCTCCCCTACTTAGATAAACTTTATAATGTGGATTGATGTTGTAGCCAAGAGACTGGACCACTTCCTTCACTCAGAAAAAAAAAATGGGCATGGGACTCAAATTTAAGGAAAAAGTTGAAGAAGGGGGAAGCTCTTATCATCGCCCAATTTTGCTTTATTGGAGTTAAAAAATGGATTCTCCTCCTGCACCTGTTAAAATCAATCCGGTGTGGCTGGCTAAGGAGGAATTTAGAAAGCTAGTAGCTTCCTCTTGGATACGGATAAATCATGATTCTTCTAAACCCTTTATGGTGAAATTTGAAGCTAACCTGAAGCGCGCCAAAGTCGCTATTAAAAAGTGGATTCTGGGTTGGAAAGCCAAAAGGAAAAAGGAGCTTCTAGATATTGAAGGAAAACTTTCTTGAATCCTTGCGAAGGTGGATGATGGAGCACTAAACCAGGCGCAACTAGAGGAATTTAAAAGCTTGGAAAACAAAAGAAATGAATGGCTGAAACAAGAAGATGTTGAGTGGCACCTAAAAAGTCGAGCACTTTGGCTCCAAGATGGAGATAATAACACCAATTGTTTTCATCATTATGCTAACTATCGCATAAATGTAAACACCATTTTGGAAATCAAGACAGAAACAGGAGTAAGGGTCATATCCTTTCGAGAAAAAGCAGATTCAGGAGCGCGCTTTTTTGAAAATATTTTTCTAGCTCCTAGGGGATGTCCTATTCAAGAGATATTAGAGGTAGTTACCAAATTCCAGCATGTGTTCTCCAAAGAAATGAACAAGTCCTTAGAGGAAGAGGTAACAAAATCAGAGTTGAAACAAGCCCTCTCCTCTATGTAGAATGGTAAAATCCTGGGCCTAGACAGATTTACTGTGGATTTCTTTAAATTCTTCTATGATATTTTGAAAGACGATATGTTCCTTATGGTCGGAGAAATCAAAGAGAAGGTAGGGTTTATGGCCCTTTAAATGCAACTTTTTTTTGTCTCATACCGAAGAAACAAAACTCTGAAACATTCAAGGACTATAGACTTATTTCATGCTGCAACATTGTTTATAAATTGATCTCTAAAATTATAGCCTGACAACTAAGACCCTTGCTAAGTGTAATTATTGTAGAAGAGCAGTTTGGTTTTATTCAAAACTGAAAAATTCATGATGCAATGGTGATTGCGCAAGAGGTCCTTCACTCTGTAAAAAATAACAATCTAAAAGCAACCATTTAAAAATTGGACGTATCAAAAGCATATGATAGGGTCAATTGGACCTTTTTAAGGTTGGTTCTTATACAAATGGGCATGAGCATAAAAACAGTGACTTGGATAATGGGATGCCTTCAAAGCAAGTCATTCACAGTATTGATTAACAGATCTCCCTCCATATTTTTTAGAGCTTCAAGGGGGATTCACCAAGGCTGCCCACTTTCCCCCTTGTTATTTCTCCTCATAGCATAACCTCTACGAAAAATGATAAAAGAAGCATGTTCCAATGGTCAATTGCGAGGTATAAGGGTATCAGAATCATAGAGGGTTTCTCATCTCCTATTTGTAGATGATGTACTTTCCAGCGTGTATATCTCCTATTCAGATGTGCCAAACCTCAAAAGAATCCTATATTCGTATTGCAAAGCAACGAGGATGATGGTCAATCTGGATAAATCTTGTTTTGTTATTAACAATTTCTTGGAAGCAGAATCAAATTCCTTCTTGAACATAATCCCGACATAGATGAAAGGCCTTGAAGAAGGTTTTAAATATTTTGGATTCTATTTAAAACCTGTTCGATACAGAAAAAAGGATTGGGGATGGCTTATTTGAAAAGTGGAAGCAGGGATTTCCTTGTGGGTTAATAGAACCTTATCCAAAGGAGGTCGCCTAGCTTCTTAAATCAGTGTTGGAAAGTATCCTCATCTATTGGAACTCCATGATGGCTATTCCCAAAGGCATTCTGGATAAATTAAGGAGGATAAGTTGTAGATATATGTGGGCAAGCCATAATTCCACAGGGGTTTTCCATTTGGCTAGATGGTCCTCCATCTCTATGCCAAAAAATCTTGGGGGCTGGGGACTCAAATATATTCGTCCCTTTGCACGGGCACTAGCAGGTTGTAACCTTTGGCGTCTCTCGCAAGAGAACTCCCTTTGGTCAAGAGTTCTTCACTCAAAATATTTTTCTAATTTATCTATAGTGGAATGGTTTCATCTGCCTCTGAAACCCTCTAAGGGTTCTATCTTATGGAAATCCTTTGTGGAAGCCTTCCCTCTAGTGGGAAAATGGACCGTTTGGAAAATTGGTAATGGAAGAAATGCAAGATTAGGAGAGGAGCCTTGGCTTGGAGCAAGGGACAATTTCAGGCTTTCGGAACCATTGCTCCAATTTCTCAAAGACCTCAATCTTTTCCACTTACATGATATCTATTTAGGGGACCCTGAGCTTCGAGGAAGCCTAGGATGGTGAGATTTATTTTCTTTAGGCTTATTGCAAGAATTTCACGTAGAATGGGACTCTTATAGTTTGGGGTTGTGTGAAAACTTCATCCTATTGGACGATGAGTCCTCAGACACTCTTTGTTGGTCCTATAACTAGAAGAAGGTTCCTTCATAGTGAAACTTGGATACAAAGCATGGCAAGAAGAAAGACTCCAAGTCCAGCCAAAATGGTGGTGGAAAACGTTATGGAAAAGAAAAGCTCCTTTAAGATGAAAAATTTCTCTATGGCTAGCCATGACTAATAAACTTTTGACCTAGGATAATGGTGTGAAAAGGGGTTGGTGCAGTCCTAATCATTGCACATGTTTCTTTGGTAATGAGGAATCGATTGCTCATCTTTTGTCTTTTATCCCTATGCAATCTAGGTTGCAAAGATGGTCAAAGAAAAATTAAAATCTAGGGTTGAATGGAACAAGGAAAGTTTGGAAGAATGCTATAAGGTTTGGGTCCAAGATAGGGTAGTAAAGCTTTATTCAGGTCTTCCAAGTATCATGATTTCAAATTTATGGTGGGCTCGCAACTCAACAATTTAAAGAAAAATGGCTCCCTCCAGAGGTTGTTGCAGTGATTATGCTTAACCAGGATGTTGATTTTAAAGAAGTTCCCAAATCCTATAAGCAACATACTCCTATTCTTCCCACCTTATACTATGATATCCCATGGGGATATTTTGATTGGGCGCCCTCCTTCGTGTGGAGTTGCATCTGTTATGTTCATTAACCATAATCATTACATTTACATTAGATATGCCCTAGGTCAGGGGTCGAATAACAGGGCTGAGCTAATTGCGATGTGGACCCTTTTGGAGACGACAAAGCAAAAATATATTAAAAAGCTACAGGTTATGGGGGACTCCAAATTGGCAATCGAATGGGCACAAGGAAAATTATAAATACAAAATGTTAATCTGGAAAATATACTATAAGACATCAAGCTGGTCTTTCCATCCTTTGAATGGCTTTCTTTTCATCATGTTTTGAGAGAACTCAATGTCAAGGCGGATGAGATTTCAAAGGAAGCGCTTTAGTTACAGAGAGGAGCCTTTGGGTACTATGAGTACTTTGAAGGGGTGGAAAGTGAAGCTATGGAGTTCTGCCTTCAACTGACGTAAAAAGTAAATACTGAAGTTTTTTCTTTTTGGTTTTTGATTTAAGTGACAACGAAGAGACAATTGTGCACTGTAAAGTTTTGTAAAGAACAAAAAAGAAACATCGTATAGAAGGGAGACAATTTCTTATTGAACGAAAATTTATGTTTGAATGAAAAGGCCTGCAAAGGCTGAAGCGAAATATTGTAACATGTATATTTCTGTTTATGGAATATGAAAGCTTTTTTTCTATGGGAAAATAAGTTGGTTTTATATTATATTTTATTTGTACATTTATATTATATTTTATTTAACATAATTAATTAAATATACTATTTTTTTATACTTAATAATAAATTTAACACTTAAAAAAGACGTAGGTTAAAGATTCTAAGAAATTAAGATTTTTTCCGGGGATATTTGCCCGAAATCTGACAAGAAATTGTTGGACTCGTAGATTTAAGTGATTATTTATGTAGAGTCCGAGTGCCCTGGGAATTTTTCAGCATGTTGGATGCATTTCTGCATTCAGAAATGAATTTTGAACAACAAAAAATAGTGATTCATGTAAATTTATATCTCTGGATTCCGGCGAAAAAATCCATTTCGTAGAACAACTAGCCAACGCCCTTAAAAAATAAAATTATAATCAAATAATAATAAAAATTTTAAAAATAATAATAATATATGTTTCTTATAAGTATTTTATATAATACATAGTGAATTGGGTTTAACTTCGTAATTGGAAGGAAAGATTTCTATCCTCCCCACTAGGGTTTCATAACCAGTACTAAGTTTTTCCTAGACTTTGTAATACTATATATAATATAATATAATTAATTATTAAATAGTATATCACATATAATATAATCGGTAAGTAATTAATTATTAGTTATTATGTGAACCTAGGTGGGGAGGATAACAAACATTCCTCCCAACCACCCTAGTTAAATTCAATTGACAATATATTATATTATATATAATAACTAGTTAATTATAACTAACAAATTAAAACGTCGTAGTCTAAATGTGCTAGTTTTTTTCCCTTTTCCGGGCATATTTTTTGGGGATATTTGCTTGAAATCCAATGATATATTGTTGGATCTACATATTTGAATTATTAAATATGTATAATCTGAGTGCTCTAGGGATTTTTCAGCAGGTTGATTCCATTTCTACATTCAAAAATGTAATTTAGATAACAAACAAATGTGATTTCTTGGGGATCTATGTTGTCGGATTCCAGCGAGGAGGGTAAAAACATAGAACTGTTAGACAACGCCAATTAAAAATTCCTCCACAATTTATATCTATAAATATCAAGGGGTACAATTAATGAGTTATATAATATAATATAGTTAATTACAACTAATAAGTTATATTATATATTATATAATATATATAAGTTGTTAAAATATTTAATTGTTGTTTTATATATTTATATATATAACAATGTAATGAGTTATATAGTATAATATACTATATAAAAAAAATTTAAAGCTAAAAGTCTACTTCTATTATTTACAGTAAGGAGAAAATACATTAAGAGGCTAGGTGTTAATTAGATACATAGAGACAAATATGATGAAAATCACTTGAAAACTTATGGGGCATGGCTATCCCTTCTTATTATTAAATAGATTCTCTACAATAGAGATTTATCAACCCTACAGGTTTGATTCAGTAAAAACTAACAACTTGTTAACAAATTTCCATAAATATGAAAATACCAAATCAACTAATCACCAAACTAAGTAATCTATGCATGCTCGGTCAACATGAGAGATTATATGTTTTAACACTCCCCCTTAATCTCAATTGTTACATTCTTTAGCACTAACAATGCTTAAGTGTTGTCTCTGAAATTAAAAAAAAATCCTTTCCAATGGTTTGGTGAAGATATCCGCTAGTTGATCTCTAGATCCACAAAATTGAAGAGAAATTTCACCATTGTTGACAAGCTCATGAATGAAGTGATAGCAAGTGTCAATGTGTTTTGTTTTCCAATGAAACATATAGTTTTTGGACAATGCAATTGTTGACCTGTTGTCACATAAAATTGTTGGCTCCTTCTCCACATGTGTAAGATATTTCAAGAGTATTCTTAGCCATACTGCACGACATGATGATGTAGTAGTTGCTACATATTTTTCTTCTGCAAAAAATATTGAGACAATGGCTTGCTTCTTAGAAGCCTATGAAATCAAATTTGTGTCTAAATGAAAAGCATATCCTAAAGTGATTTTCCAATCATCCATGCTACCAGTAAAGTCACTGTTAGTGTATCCTATAAGTACGTTATCTTTAGAAGTTGTGTCTCACAATCCACAATCAGTTGTACCTACAATATAACTTAAAATTGTTTTTCCAAATTTACAGTGAGAGTCTTTGAGAAACTCCATAAATATGGAAATGAAACTAACTGCATACATAACATCAGTTCTAGTTGCAGTAAGGTACATGAGGTTTCCTACAATCCTCTTATACAATGTTGAATCAATTGTTGGTCCATCATCCTGCTTGCTCAATTTTGTTCTTGTTGCAATAGGTGTTTCTTCTGGTTTACATTTGTCCATCCTGAACCTCTTTAAGATATCCATCACATACTTTTGTTGACATATGAAAATTCTTTAGGCATATTTCTTAACTTCAATTCCCAAAAAGTACTTCAGGAGACCAAGAACTGTCATCTCAAACTCTCTTTCCATGGCAGCTTTGAAATAATCTAACATCAAATTTCCAATATATATCATATCATCAACATAAAGACAAACTATAAGAATTTTACCTTGCTGATTTAATTTGGTATAAAGAGTCGGCTCATTATTTCTCCTACTGAACCCATTATTGAGAAAATAAGAGTCAATTCAACTATACCAAGCTCTTGGAGATTTCTTCAAGCCATACAAGGCTTTCATTATCTTATACACTGTGTACTCTTAGCCTTTTACTTCAAATCATGGTGGTGATCTACATACACCTCTTCTTCTAAATTTCTTTTCAAAAAGGCCGACTTCATATCCATCTAGTAAATTGACCATTTGTTTTGGGATGCAATGGTTATCATAGTTCTAATAGTATCCAACCTTGCTAATGGAGCAAAGGTCTCACCATATTCAATATTAGGTTGTTGAGCAAACCCTTTGGCAACTAGCCTTGCCTTATGTTTCTCTACCTTTCCTTGCTCATTCAATTTTGTCTTATAAACCCACTTGACATCAATCTTGGTTTCATCTACTGTGATTTCAACAAGATCTCATGTCTTATTCCTTTCAATATATTAAATCTTTGCATTCATGGCCTATACCCATTGTTCTTCTTTCACTGCCTCTTCAAAATGAATAGGTTGATAGGAAAATGAGGCAAAGTGAGCTTGTTGATCCATGTCATCCAACTGCTCATAAATTTCATTCAAACTCCTTATTTTCTGATTTCTCATAGAAGCTACCGACTCACTACTAGAAGAAGAACTATTTTCAGTCTTTTCTTCTTGTCTTTGCACCTGTAACCTTGGCAGTCTTCGTGGAGGTACTTGCTATGATAAGGTTTCCGCATGTTCATCTATTTGGAGTAATAGATTTCACTTGTCCATTGTTTCATTTTCTTGGTCACTCCAAGATTTGTCCTCCAAGAGTTTTACATCTTTTCTCACCACATATTTCTTGGTGACTAGATTATACAGTCCATAGGCTTTGGACTGTCCACTGTACCCAATGAAAACACACTTTTCACTCATTCTATCAAGTTTCCTTCTTAGCTCTTCTGGGACATGTGTATAGACTATACAATCAAGAAAATATGAAGTGAGAGACACTTAAATTTGTTCCACACCATGCTTCTTAAGGAACTTTATCGTTTACACTTTTTGTTGGAGATCTGTTCAGTATGTAGACTGAACAAACAACAACTTCATCGCAAATATCATTAGACAAATTTATAGCTTTAATCATGCTCCTTGTCATGTTCATGATGGTTTGATTCTTTCTTTCAACCACTCCATTTTGTTGTGGAGTATATCTGGTGGTGAACTACCTTTTAATTAATTGTTTTGTACAAAAATTTGCAAACTCCTTTGAGTCATACTCTTCTCCTCCATATGACTTGAGTACTTTGACATATTTGTCACTTTGTTTTTTTGTTACAAATTTAAATTCTTTGAACTTTGTGAATGTATCGGATTTGTTTTTGAGGAAATATATCCAAATATTCCTTCTAAAATAATCAATGAATGTTAGAAAATAAAAACTTCCACCAATGGACTGAGATTTCATGGGTCCACATAGATTTGTGTGAACTAGTTCTAGATGCTCTTTGGCTCTCCAGGAGGTTGTTGGAAAATTGTCTCTTTGATGTTTTCCAAGGATGAAAATTTCACAAGGGATGGTTTGTTCATTCAATATAGGAAGTCCCTTAACCATTGATTGTTTTTGCAAGAGACTAAGACTCCTAAAAGGTAGGTGACCATACCTAAGCTGCCACAACCAAGTCTCATTGGTAGGCAAGTAAAGGGCCCTTCACTATTTGAGTGGGAACATTTCTTATGGTCTTGGGTACGAAAGAAACAACGATGTTTGTATCCATGGGTATACTGATGCACATTGGGCCGGAGATGTGAATTCGAGAAGGTCCACTATATGTTATTGTTTCTCCTTGGGTTCTGGAACTGTTTCTTGGAGTAGTTAGAAACAAGCTTGTGTTGCTTTGTCGTCTACATAGGTTGAGTATATTGTTGCATATACCAGAAGTTGTGAAGCAATACGACTTAAGAAATTATTTCTTGAGCTTGGAGTGATGGAGATGAGTCCTACACTTATCTTTTGTGATAATCAATCTTGCATGAAATTGAGTAACAATACAATGTTTCATGACAAGTCAAAGCACATTGAGACCAAATACCATTTTTTTAGAGACTTCATCTGCAAGAAGGAGATCTACATGGAAAACCCGTCTACATAAGACAATATAGCTGATATTTTCACCAAGGCTCTACTTAAACCGAAGTTTGAAGATTGCAGATCTAGACTTGGATTTCTGGTACCTAGCACTATCCTCAAGAGGAAGTGTTAGAATTTGTGAGACTGGTGCTAGAATGTTATGGTGACTTTTAATTAGGATATGGTTGAGTTTGTTTTTCTTTACATACAAAATTGGATATTGTTATTTTAGGGTTTGTTGGATCTTGGAGATCCGCTCCTAGTTGAATAAAAATCAGAAATGTGAAAATTTGGTATTCTAAATAAGATTGGAATTTTTTTCTCAATCTGTGGTTGACACATTCTACTAGTATTACATGAAATTGAGAACCTTTTCTTTCGAAAATCCTTTGTACATTTTTATTATCTTGGTCTTCTTCAACTTGTTTGGAAATTTCTCCTTATTATCTTCTCTTTCCGCTAATGATTCTCGCAAAGATGTGTGGTATATTGACTCTGGTGCAAGCAGGTATATGACACTTCATAAGGAGATATTTGCAACTCTTCAATACAGATTAGGAGAATCGATGTTCTTGGGTGATGACAGAGCCCATGAAGTAAAATGAATAGGCACAATTCCTATTTGAATGTTAAGTGAAGGTATTGCACTGATTAAGAATGTTTTGTTTGTTCCTGGTCTTAAAAAGAATCTATTTTTAGTAAGTGTTGTTACTGACCAAGATATGGATGTTAAATTCAACAAAAGCAGTTGTACATTTGTTAACCTTAAGGATAATAGGGTGATTTGTAATGGAGTCAGAGATGGTGGTCTATACAAATTAATTATAGGTATTGATAAACATAAAGTGTTGATGCATGATGATGGATCACTGGTAGAGCTATGTCACAAGAGGTTTGGTCATCTAAACCTAGACAGTCTCAAGAAATTCTAGAAAATGGTAAGAGGTATGCCACAAATTAATGTTACCAAAGGAGGTGTATGTGATGCTTGTGCCATGGAAAAACATCATAGAGATCTCTTCTTCACAAACAATGAGAAAATTGTGAGGAAACCATTAGACCTTATTCACTATGATGTGTGTGGACTGATGAGTACTCCTATTTCTGGCTACTTGTACTTTGTTACCTTTATTGATGATGCTACTAGAAAGTGTTGGATTTATTTCATGAAACATAAAAGTAAGGTGTTTAATAAATTTTGTGAATTTAAATCCTTTGTAGAAAATCAAACAGGTCGTAGCATCAAGGTATCAAGGAGTGACAATGGGGGAGAGTACAAATCTCATGAGTTTATTTATTTTTGTAAGAGGTCCAGGATGAAGGGGGAGTATTGTATTCCCTATACTCCTCAACATAATGGACTAGTAGAAAGGAAAAACATGAGCATTGTTGAAATTGCACGGTGAATGTTGGAGCAGTTTGGTATGCCACAGTTCCTTTGGGAAGAAGCATGTCTTAGTGTTGTGGACACATTGAACATGTGTCCTCATAAGTCATTGAGGGAAGTTACATGTGAAGGGGCATTTTTTGGAGTAAATCCTTCTGTTGATTATTTCAGAGTGTTTGGTTCTCCAACATATACTTATATACCTTTTGATATGTGAACACAACTTGAACCTACTATCAAAAGAGGTGTATTTGTTGGGTATGTTGATGAACATAAGGGATATAAAAATTTTATGCCTAGTGAAAGGAGAACCATACTTTTTAGGGATTTTATTTTCGATGAATTTGGTTATAAAATGACATCTAACACTCTTGGTATGGAAGTGTATCCAGATGTGCCAAATGCTAGTGATAACATAGATGATAAGGAAAATAAAGGTTTCATAAGCGCTGACATAAAGCAAGATCAATCAGATGAAGTGACTGGATATCATTAGGAACAAAAAGTAGTAGCAAGGGAGACTCATATGCGGATAAAGAGACTAGCAAAAGGCTTGAAAGATGAAGATAAGCCAAAATTGTCTTCTCCTAGGAGATCTTCACAAACCAGAGTTCCAAATAGAAGGTATGAAGCTAATATTGTTGCATTGATGAGTAACTTGATTGATTATGAGCCCAATATATTTGATGAAGCTTCAAATTCTAGACAGTGGATTGAAGCTATGCATGAAGAATATGACAACATCATGAAAATCGATGTGTGGGACCTAGATCAACTTCTTAAAGGAAAGAAAGTCATTGGAAGCGGATGGATCTTCAAATTGAAGCATAAAGCTGATGGTTCCATCGAGAAGTATAAATAAATATTTGTGGCAAAATGCTTTAGTCAAAAGTCGGATTTGACTATGATGATACCTTTTCCCCCGTTGCCCGGTATACTACCATAAGGAGTGTTATTTCCTTAACTTCCAGTAATAATTAGAATCTTCACTAGATGCATGTGAAGACGACTTTCTTAATTGACATCTTACAGGAAGAGGTCTACATACAACAACCACAAGGATTTGAAGTTCCTAGTAAAGAAGATCTTGTATGCAGATTGAAGAAGGCCTTGTATGGTCTTAAACAAACTCCTTGCGCATGGTACACTCGTATTGATGAATGGTTTCAAGAAAAGGGAGTAAAGAAATCATATGATGATGCTAATATATACTTTTTGCGTGATGGTGATAACATTGTTATTGTTGTTTTGTATGTAGATGATCTTATTCTAACTGGAAATGATGATGGTTTAATTATTTGGTTGAAAAATGAATTGTGTAAGAATTTTAAGATGAAGGATTTGGGTCCCCTTCATTATTTCCTTGGTTTAGAAGTATGGAAGGATAAGAATCAACTTGTTTTGACTCAAGCTAAGTATGCTATGGAGGTCTTAAAACGATTCAGAATGGTGAATTACAAACCCATCTTCACACCCATGGATCCTTGTACCAAACTACGAGTTGATGATCCAAGTGAAGAAGTGGATTGTATGTTGTATCGTCCATTGGTTGGTAGTCTTGTTTACTTGTGTAATACTCTTCCCGATTTATCATATATTGCGAATGTACTAAGTCAGTTTATGATGAAACCAAAGAAGGTCCATTGACATCCAGGTAAATGGGTCCTTCACTATTTGAGCGGGACCATTTCTTATGGTCTTGGGTATGAAAGAAACAAGGATGTTTGTCTCCTTGGGTATACAGATGCACATTGGGTTGGAGATGTGAATTCTAGAAGGTCCACTATAAGTTATTGTTTCTCCTTCGGTTCTGGAATGGTTTCTTGGAGTAGTTAGAAACAAGCTTGTGTTGCTTTGTCATCTACAGAGGTTGAGTATATTGTTGCGTATACTGGAAGTTGTGAAGCAGTATAGCTTAAGAAATTGTTTCTTGATCTTGGAGTGATGGAGATGAGTCCAACATTTATCTTTTGTGATAATTAGTCTTGCATGAAATTGAGTAACAATCTGGTGTTTCATGACAAGTCAAAGCACACTGAAACCATATACCATTTTATTAGAGACATTATCCGCAAGAAGGAGATCTACATGGAAAATTGGTCTATAAAAGACAATATAGTTGATATTTTCACCAAGGCTCTACCTAAACCAAAGTTTGAAGATTGCATATCTAAATTTAGATTGTTGGTACTGAGCACTATCCTCAAGAGGGAGTGTTAGAATTTGTGAGAATAGTGCTAAAATGTTATGGTGTCTTTTATTTAGGATATGGTTGAGTTTGTTTTTCTTTAAATAGAAAATTGGGTATTGTTATTTTAGAGTTTGTTGGATCTTGAAGGCCCGCTCCTAGTTAAATAAAAATCAGAAATATGAACATTTGGTATTCTAAATAAGATTAGAATTTTTTCTCAATCACTAGTTGACACATTCTACTAGTGTTACACGAAATTGAGCACCTTTTCTTTCGAAAATACTTTGAACTTACCATGAATCTCGATAGAATAGCAAGTTCATTATCTTCTACTCAAAGTTATATAGCTTCTTTCAGTTGACAAATCATCTTAAAGTTTTTCAACAATTGATATGTAATTTTTAAAAAAATGTAATGTTTTAATCATCCAAAGTATTTTAATTTAATATATATTTTTTAATTATTTAATAATAATAAATATAAAACTATTCTTTATTTTAGCTCTATTCAATCATGTAAAGACCTTGCCTTACGGATCGTAAATATTTCTTAAATATTATTTTTTTAAACATCATACCACAAATCAACCATCCAAATTCAATGTTTTAATTTTAAAAACCCATTAAAAAAAATAGAGTCACGTTTCTTCCCTTCCAATGTTTCTATGTACGAAGCTTCCTTTTCTATTTGCATTTTCAATTGTGTTTTGGGACTGTCTATCAGTCGTACAGATTCGACCATGAGCTGTATCGTAAATATATTAAAATAACTTTCGAATTTATTAATCGATCTCATGTCTTTTCCATCCTCCTTGTCATGAAATTTTATTTTGTGCATACAATCGTTAAACAAAGTCGTGTTGGATGAATGGTTTGGAAGCTAAAACAAAGTGTGGGAATTTGGGTTTCTTATTCCTTTACGCTCATTTTTCAATGTTTTGACCTTATCCTTGAGCAACTTGTGATTCCTGCTCTCCTCGATAAGAGTGGCAAGCTTGTTGTTGATATCTTGTATCATGGTTGAAATACTCATTTCAATATTTTTAATTGTATCAATTAAATTTGAGTTGGAAGGCTCTATGGCATCAGAGGCCTCCCTCAAGTTTTATATACTCCTCATTATGTAAGGGTTGAGTGAGCCATCAACGACACAAGTAATAGGGATGGAAACAATGTTCCACATTTTGGTAATGATGACACAATTAATCTGGACAACAGTTAGGGGTGGCATGAACACAGACAACTACAATTACCATAGGCACAATTAAGACAACAACAACACAATTGATCTAAATGATGATCGAAGGAAGCACAAACATGTACAATTATAATTAGTAATGACACAATTGAGACAATGACGACATAATTGAAGACAATATTGGCACACAAACTTCACGCACACATTACAATTCTGATACCAATTAGAGGATACTGTAAAATTTCAAACCCCAACCCAATTTCAGTCTCGCTGATTTTTCAGCCAATGTTTTATGCCCAAACCCAGATTTATAACAACCAATTAAACTAAGAAGAAAATAAATTTCAGAATTGAAACATGAGGATTTTGAACATCGTTTTTAACGCATAAATAAAAATATCAGCAACACATAAACTCAGAAAATATTAACACGGAGATTTTCAGTCTAACAACGACCCTGGAAAAACCCACAAGGGGAAAACCAGTGAGAGAGGGAATTTTTTAAATTATTTAGGAGCTTTAGAGAAATTCTGTTACAGCATATTCATCTTTAAAAATTTAATGACAAACTTATCTCGATAACTGTGCCAAGTCTTCACACAGGAAAATGAGTGAAACTCCTCAAAACTCTTTCCAGAATTTTCTGCAATAAATTACAGGTCTGCTCCTTGATTTATGTGCCTCCAAAATGCTATACAGTTGCCTTGAAATTCATGCCAATAGTCATAGCCCAAAACAGAACAATAAATGTTGTACGACTGCCTTGGGAAACGTGCCAAAACTTCCAGAAAACACCACAGAACCTTTTCCTCAATTTTTGTGCCTGAATAGCAGTCATATGGATTGTATGGAATCCATACAGTACAGGTTGTACTTTTTTTCCTCGATTTTCGTGCATGTTTCTTGCTGTATGGAACTCGAAAATCCGTACAGTACGACCTCTCTGCTAGACTATACCTTTCCTCGATTTTTGTGCTTGGTTTTGATGTTGTACAACATGCTCAATCCGTACAGTACGACCTTCTTTCAATGTTGTCCTTGCTGCCTCGATTTCGGTGCTAGTATTCTACCTTGGATTGCGTGCCCTAGCTCTCAGAAATGGCCTCTTTCCTCCTGCTTGAAAATGTTCTTGCTCTCTCTCAAAATGTCTCAATAACCAACACAATGGTGCGCCCTCCTTACCCTAATCGACCTCATGAGGGAATCTCAAAGGTCATCTCATCTAACAGTTGAGATTAGATGAGATCAACGGTGGGGATAAAATCACTTTATTTACCCACTTTCCCTAAATCTCAA
The DNA here is from genome assembly GCA_010110895.2 of Picea sitchensis. Lineage (NCBI taxonomy): Eukaryota > Viridiplantae > Streptophyta > Pinopsida > Pinales > Pinaceae > Picea > Picea sitchensis. Next base: position 23,451 of record SNQJ01S0079740.1, read on the forward strand.
AAAGTCACCTTTTAGTTTGCATCTCACAAATTAAATGACTAGGGTCCACATTAGGCACTTTCTCACCCCTTAGGCACCTAGGTGATGAGAAACACTTGCCTACGTACTTTTTAATTAAATTTTTAACACTCCCTCTTACCAAGGAAAGTGTTACTCACCACTCCAAGCTTGTCCTTGAAAGATACAAACTTTCCTTTGCCCAATGCTTTGGTGAGTATGTTTGCAACCTACTCCTCTGTAGAAATGTACTGTAGCTCCACAGGTCCTCTCTGAGCATAGTCATGGATGAAGTGATAACGAAACTCGATATGATTAGACTTGTCATGAAAAACTGGATTCTCCGAGAGTTTAATGCAACTCTGTTTATCACAGTAAATCATGGTAGGCCTCAACTACACACCGAACGATCCCACCAACAACTTGTGAAGCCAAAGCGCCTCACAACTGGCCTGACTGGCTGCCATATACTCAGCCTCTACAGAACTCAAAGCCACTGACTTTTTCTTCCGACTGAACCAAGACACAACTGCTAAGCCCAATCCGAAACAACACCCTGAAGTACTCTTCCTGTCACTGACACATCCTGCCCAATCTGAATCTGTATAGCCAACTAGACGAACTCCATCTCCTCTTTGATAGTTCAGACCATAATCTACCGTACCACAAAGATACCTGAGTACATGTTTTGCTGCCACCCAGTGCACTCTCCTAGGCTCTACCATGAACTCACTGAGAGTGTTGACAACAAAACAAATATCTGTCCTGGTATTGACCAAATACATCAATGACCCGATCAACTGACGATATAAAGTGGAATCCGCCAACTGTGACTCAGAAGCATGAAGCTTCTTCTAGATGGTAATCATGGGAGTGGTCATGGGTCTACAATCCTCCATCTGAAATCTCCTCAGAATGTCACACACATACTTCCCATGTCCCAGGAAGATGTGTCCAGGCTCCTACCAAACCTCCAATCCAAAAAAATAGTGCATCGGTCTGATATCAGTCATCTTGAACTCTGAAGCAAGGATCTCCTTCCAGCTGCTGATGAGTCTCTCTGCCCCTGTAATGAAAAGATCATCCACATATAGCAGGAGAATGAGAGGATCCTCTCCAACCATAATGAAGTATAGGTTGGGATCCGCCTCACTCTTCTCAAAGCCCAATTGCTGCAAATAGGCATCAATCCTCGAATACCAAGCTCTGGGAGCTTGTTTCAGACCATACAATGCCTTCTTTAGTCTACACACATGAGACTCTCTCCCATGCACCTCAAATCCCAATGGCTTTTCAATATACACCTCCTCATGTATATGAACATTCAGAAATGCGGTCTTCACATCCTTCTTGTGGATCTTCCAACCCATCTCTGTTGCAATGGATATCACTGCCCCGATCGAAGTGTATCTAGCCACTAGTGCAAAGGTCTCATCATAGTCGACTCCCTCAACTTGTGAAAACCCCCGAGCCACAAAGCGAGCTTTGTACTTCTCAATGCTGACATCTGCAACATGCTTGAGTTTATAGAACCACCTGGAAGTCACCACTAGCTTCCCCTCAGGTCTAGGAACAACTTCCCAAACATCGTTCTTCATGATGGAATTGTACTCTTCCATCATGGCATCTCTCCAAACCTGCCTACCAGTAGCCTCCTCAAAAGTGGAAGGCTCAAACTCTCAAATACTGCTCACCATCATGATGTAGCTGCAAAACCTCTCGGGAGGTTTACTATCTCTCACTGCCTATCTGGGATTCCTCACTGAACCCTGTGCCTCCCTCAAAGTATCCTGAAGCCACTTGGGCTTCCTCCTCTCTGAAGCAGTGTCTCGTGGAGGGGACTCTCCTTGCTCAACCCCATCTTCTGAAGACAGTGATCCTGAAGTAGACTCTGGAGTACTCGATCTCAAAATCTGTGGAGCAGTAGCCTGCAAACTTGAACCCTGTGGCCCTGTCACCTGTGAACCTGTCGTCATCGAAACTGGTGGCCCCGAACTCTGTGTCAGTGTAGTCTGTTGCAGACTCACCTGAATCTGAGGTGAAGACTGCTCACCCCTCTATGTCCCTCTAGACTTCCTCTGTCCTCCTCAAATCTAACATCCCTCCTCAAGACAGTCTTCCTCAAGGAAGGAAGGTATATACAAAAAGCCTTTGAAGTCTCACTGTACCCAACAAATATCCCTCTCTCTGTCGTGGGCTCCAACTTTGTCCTCTTCTCATAAGGGACATGTGAATATGTGATGCACCAAAAAATCCGAAAGTGCCCCACCTCAAGCTTCTTCCCAGAAAAAACCTCCTCATGAGTCATGCTCCTCACAGCCTTGTGAGGACTCCCGTTTTGCAGATAAATTGCAGTGTAGCATGCCTCAGCCCATAGAAATAGTGGCAGCCCCTGATCATGTAGCATGGCTCTCGCAGCCCCAACAATGGCCCTGTTCTTCC
>SNQJ01S0079741.1:0-17001 GCA_010110895.2 Picea sitchensis
GGTGATTTCCCTCGTGCTTGTTAACGGTTTACATCATTGACCGGTAATCAAGTGGTTTCTGCCATGTTCGACATCAGGACATCTATTCACATGGTTATAATCATACTACATTTGGATCAGTAAGAAGACCCTGGGTTGAGTGATCACTCTGATATATACTTTTCCCAAGTTGCGACGAATTTTCTTTTGAAGATTGACGCATATACTATTACATAGATCCACTTTGTATTGGTCCGTGGCTATGTCTTGTCGTCTCATATATCCACTGCGTATTTTTCGTTGCTATGATCAGTTCATTTTATGGAAGTATAGATCCACATTGTATCTTTGGTGGCTATACTCTTTAGTCAATATGATTATGGATCCGCAATGTATTTTATGGCGGCCATACCTGGAAAGTCTTTATCACTCAAGCATAGGTATACTTGCCTTGGGTTTGAAAAATGTCATAATATTTGTTTGATGGTTGTGTGCAGATTTTTCCAGCCTCTCTGCATCCATACCCTTGCTCGAAAAAGTCTACAAAGTACTTCAGTCATCATCGTCTTCTGACTTCACACTTGGGGGGGCAATCTGTTACACATCAAAATCACTCATTGCAATGATGGCTAGTGTCGTCATTATAAATTCTGCAAGTGTCTCATATTGGTCGCAAGTGTCACAAACATCACTTTACCTATGTCGTCTCTCTAATGACATCACAAGGACACCAAGACACCTCAAAGACTAGTTTTGAAGAAGAGAAATCAATTGACAAAGGGTACACACCTTTTTCCATTGGAAAAAGCCACTAAAATATCAATTTTGGGAGGGAGTGCTCCCCTACCCACTGAAAAGGAACACTGATGCTATTTACCCTCTTCTAGGGGAGTGTTATAGCGCTCTGTGCCCCTTTTTGAGGGAGCGCTGGCCCTTTTTGGGCAAAATTTTCTTTGTTGGAGAGAATAAAGGGACAAGCCCCTTGATATTTGAAGGTAGTTGGATTCGAATATGAGTTCAAGGCATGATCTTAGGTAAGATCCAAAACTGAAGGAGAGGAATCCTCAACTTATCCCAAATATCTCTCAAGTGGTTGGGCCTCTCCAAGCTTATATAAGGAGGCCTTCTCATGGAGAAAGACACATAAAAGGTTGGAGATATGAAACCTATGATCTCTTAGGTAACATACAATAGATGGAGATTGATAATTATACAAAACTTATGATCTCATAAGTAAGGCACCATTGAAGCATAATCAGTCTAGATTACTTGAGCAAAGGGGTTGGACAAAGAGAACCGGAAGAAGCTGTTGCACCTTCATCAAGTTTGGTCTGTAAGTACTCTTCATTTGTTCTCATTAATATACATACATGCTTGGCATGTTTCTTTAAAGTTTATGTTTGTTCCACATGAACTTGTCTCTAGTAGATAGATCTATATTTGGGCTAATCTCAGTAGAATAGGAAGCTTGTTGTATCCTTGTTTGTTCTATAGGACCTATCGAGGAGCTTAGGATCGAAGCTCAACTTGGACTTAGCGAGGACGAACGTTGTTAACAAGGTACACTTTTCTTCTTCCTCTTCATTCATTATCTTAATTAGACCTAAAAGGATGTCAGTGTCCATGTTAAGCACTTTTCTGTCTTTGCCTTAGGAGTCTAGAGACGAAGAGGGAATCCGCTTGTCCGCAGGAGGGTTCACCTGTAACATAAGTACTATTGTTTCTTTCACTGGTTAGCTTGTTTTCTTATATAGGTTTCCATTCAAAAACCTATGAATCAAGCTAGGAGCTTCAATTAGTGAGGAAAACCATCGGTAACAAGGTATGAGTCCTTACCTATCAGTATTTCGATTGTATGAATCTAAGAAAATTTATATGTTCTATGCTATTTTGTTCTAGCTTTGGGTTCCCAAGCTAGGGAGATTGGTCTGTGTCTGCATTGATTAATTTTTCCGACAACAACAAGATTGGAAAATTTTACTCTCGAGTTGACAAAGGCATATTTGTCAGGTACTCAAGCAAGAGAAAGGCGTACATGTGTTTCAATATGAGATTCAACAAAATAGTGGAAAACATCAATGTACAAATTGACGAGATGAGTGTACGAAATCCCAAAGAAGAAATCAAAGACTCAGTGGAGCAGGAAGGAGAAGAGGATTTGAAAGAAGAATTAGAATCAAAAGAAGAAGAAGGGAAGCCAGAAGTATAATAAGAGGAAGATGATAAAAAAATATATCTCCCAAAAATCCTAACCGATGAGTGCAAAAAAATCATCCACAAGAACAAATCATTGGGAATAAATATGCAGGAGTTGAAACCTAGAGAAATTTGTGCTCATCAGAAAACATAAATCTAGCATTGTTGAACCCAATAGTTTTGAAGAAGCCATCATAGATGAACATTGGATAAAAGCTATGGAAGAATAAATGGATCAGATAGAGAAGAACAAAACATGGGAACTTGTTCCAAGGCCTAAGAATAAGAACATGATTGATACAAAATGGGTATTTAGAAACAAGATGAATGTGATTGACACAAAATGGGTATTTAGAAACAAGTTGAACGAGGATGGAAAAGTAACCAAGAACAAAGCAAGGTTAGTATGCAAGGGATATGATTAGGTTGAAGGAATAGATTTTTAAGAAACATTTTCCCCAGTTGCCAGAATGGAAGCAGTTAGACTGATCTTGGCTTATGCATGTTCTAAGAAAATCAAATTATATCAGATGGATGTAAAATCATCCTTCCTAAATGGAGAACTAGAATAATAAGTCTACATCGAACAATCAGAAGGGTTTCTACTGTAATAAAAGGAAGATTATGTTTTCGTATTGAAGAAGGCATTGTATGGACTCAAACAATCCTCTAGAGCATGGCATTCAAGATTGGAGATGTATATACAACAAGGGTTCAGAAAAGGAAATGCATACAACAATCTCTACATAAAGGTAAATCAAGGTAGTATATTGATAATCAAAGTTTATGTTGATGAAATTATTTTGGAAGTAATGATGACATGATGAGTCAGAAATTTGCTACAAACATGCATAATGAATTTGAAATGTCATTACTTGGTGAGTTTTATTTCTTTTTGGGACTCCGCATATGTCAACAAGATAAATGTATTTTCATCTCCCAGACCAAGTATATGAAAGAAATTCTAAAGAAGTTTGGAATGGTATATTGCAAGCTCGTAAGTACTCCCATGCAGACTAGTTGCAAATTGAGAAAAAGATGATCAATCCAAGGATGTAGATCAAAGACTCTACAGATAAATGATCAACAATTTACTCTATGTGACAACATCTAGATCGGATGTGATGCAAGTAGTTGGACAGGTTGCCATATTTCAAGCAACACCAAAGGAAACACATGTTATGGAAGTAAAGAGAATATTCAAATATATCAAAGAAACAAAAGACTATGGATCATGGTATCCAAAAGGGAATGATCTATCTCTAGTTGCATACACAGATGCAGATTGAGAAAGAAGTGTTGATGATAGAAGAAGTACAAGTGGTGTAGCCTTCTTCTTGGGTGATTGTATGGTATCCTGGTTGAGCAAGAAACAATATTCAATATCATTGTCCACAAAAGAAGAAAAGTATATTGCATTAGTATCATGTTCTACACAGGTTCTCTGGATGAAGAAAACTTTGTAGAACATACAAGTGGAATATGGTGAGCCTATTCCAATATTTTATGATAATACTAGTGCTATAAGTATCTCTAAGAATCCAATGATGCATTCCAAGATGAAACACATTCCGATCAAGTTTCACTTTCTATGGGAACAAGTTATAGAGAAGAAAATCAAGGTCGAGTATGTTGGTACAAAATAACAGATTGTAGACATATTCACCAAACCTATTCTGAGGGACAATTTTGAGTATCTTCGTGAAAAACTTGGAGCAGTTTCAACCCCAAAGTGATCTACATGGAAGTTTCCATAGTAAGACAAGGGGAGAGAAACGATACTCTTGAAAGACTTGAATGTTTTTTGAAATATTTTATCATATATTTACATGAGGAAGCACCATGAAGAGAAACATCAATATAGATCAGAGGCTTACAGACAGGGGAGCATACCCAAGGAGAAGTCACCCTTTTCCATTGATGTCAAAGGGGGATATAAAAATAGAGGCATGGAAATGAAGAGAAGATGCATGAAGAAAGGGGGAGCCAACATGAGCATGGGAAGTCTTGTTTCTAAGTGTTGCCATAAATTCCAAAGAGGGAGATTGTTGAAAGATTAATTATTGAAAGATTAATTGTTGAAAGATTAATTGTTTAGATTAATTGTTGAAAGATTGGTTGTCAAGGTAAAGGAGCTATAAACATAAGTTAACAAGATGCATGTCAGTTGCATGTTAAATCAATTGTAAACAAAAATTAACAAGTTGCATAAGAAGTTAACAAGTTGCATGAGATCCTCATTAAAACACAGAGAAGATTCAATTGAAGATTACTTATGCGAATACAAATTGGAATATTTGAGGCAGTGAGTTGAAGTCATCAAAGTCCAGTGAAGGAAGAAGTTTGTAGGAGTCGAGCATATAGAGAATAAGTTACAGACATAGGTTCTTTGAGTAAATCCACAGGTTTCAAGAGGAAACATGTGGACATCCATGGGCTGCAGTGAGGAAAAGCACGGACATCCCCGAGCAGATAATGTATAGGGTCGCAAACCTGTGAGGAAAAAGTGTTGAAGATAAAGGATCTAAAACTTAGGTCATCTATAGGGTTAAGGTATGTCTTCTTGTGTGTGTTAGAGTGTGTATTAAGAAGAAATCGTGAATAGGTATGTCTTAGTGATTCATAATCATTTGATTCAGAGAACTCTTTTGTGAATCTTGGTATGAGGTATGTGTGGTTTCAATATTGATGAGATATAGATATCAGTAGCAACAACATAGGTATCATAAACAACAACAAAAACATGTTATCAGTTATAGAGACATAGGTAGTGTCAGGTTGGTCTACATTTATATTTCAGGGTGGTAAGACGGGGCAAGGAAAGGGGATTGTATCCTCCTTCTGGTTGGAGCCGGTAAATAAGAGAGTTGGAGCTTCCTTCAGGTTGTAACCTATAAATAGGGGGTTGGATCCTCCTTCCAGTTGTATATGGAGAAATAGGAAGTTGGCGCTTCCAATGAATGTACTCTTTGACAAATAAGAAAATTATTCTATGGTTTTCTCCTGCATTGGGTTTCCACGTAAAATTATGGTGTATTGTGTCTATGTGATGATTATGCATTGAATTATGGTGTTGATGATATATTGAATGATCATAATATTTATTGGAGGTTTTCTATTGTGATTAAAAGTACTAATTGTGCACATACTGATTCACGCCCCCTCTCAATATTCCAACATTCCACTTGTTCATTCTTGTCATGTAGTTCTAAATTTTCCTTGTTCAGTTGTTGCTGTAGCTTCTAGTTTTCCAACTTCAACTTCTGGGTATATTCCACTTTTTGCATTGTCATGATCTGAAAATTTTCCTGCATAAGTTGGAGCTACTTCTCCAACTCTTGAGAAGCCTCTTCTTTCTGTTTTCCTTTGTTGTCTTCTTCCACTCTTTTCCATTTGATGAAATTTGTTATCACACTAAATTTGCCTTGGTTTTTTAGTTTGTTTTTATCCCTTTTTAAGCCTTAGATTTTAATTTTTTAAGTTTCATCCTTCTAAATTTTATGTCTGTTAGGTTCCCTTAGATGAATAAAGTTTTGAGTCATAGCTCTAGTTTGATCCTCAAATTGATTTTTGGAATTAAAACCTTTTTAGTTCATGACTTGAATTTTGGACCCCTTCATTTATTTGTCACTAGGATCGATCCCTCCCCTCCCATGACTAGACCGATGTGACACACCATTCTCCTCACTCATGACCTTGTGGGCATGCTTTGCTGTCCTTGCTTACCTGTCCAATCATTTTTTAAATTGGAGCGCTTATCACTCATCAGGCGGTTCCATAGCGCCTTTCCCGTTCATCATGATTTCCACCACGAGTTATGATTACCATGACGAATGTCATGTTCCTTTTTTGAGTGACAGGAATTGGTTAAAGATACCGCCAAGATATCGTATTTACGAGCCTTGATAACGATTTATGATTTGAAAATTCAAGAATGCTGCGCTGCTCAAACTCATAGTTCTAACTAGGCGACAACGGAGTGACCAAATCTGATGCTGAGGTAGATTCGAGGGCCGAAATGTTCGTGTCTTCATCCTGAGATTTCGCTGAAGCTTCAAACAGGTGTCTATTCCATAGGTATCCCATGTTTCCTCCTCTGTACATTAGTTTTCACAAAGAATTAGTTCTCAGATTTTGTTTTATCGGGCTTGCACAGTTGTAAGGGAATCATATTCACATCATATCCTTGTCTCCTCCCTTTTCAAACCTATGAACTTCATTTGATTGTATCAAAGTATGATTACATCTGATCGCCATAGCTACTAAGGTTGCAAGAATATAAACAATCTATCCTCTGCATACGCATCATGCTACCCAGAGGTGCTTCTTAACCCCTCTATGTCTCCCTTGCTTCCTTTCATTTTTTGAGTTAAACGTTTTTACCTAGCTACAAAGGGCTAGTTGCAGATTACCCCCTCATTGTCCAAAATCTCAATACCTGTACAAATATAAGGGTGGGGTTCCCACAGTCAAAACTTGGCTTACTAGCACCAATCTATTTTAAAAGGTCAGTCTTGTATATCTGAAGCCCGATTTCAAGTCCTCCTGGCTATTACTACCCCATAATCCTTGAGAAGCTCTCATTCTAAGCGACATAGACTCCTTAGATGAAGAAGACACACAAAGGGGGCAAGGTGGTTATGATAGAACCTATGTATATGCATATTTTTGATACAGAGCCCATGGAAAGAGAGGTCTTTCAAAGAGTGGGATGCCTCTCTTTCTGACAGAATATGCAAAGAGGCCATCCAGAGGTGAAAAAGCAGTTTGCATTACATTTTGATGGCAGGAGAACCGAGGTTGGGGATTTGGAATTTGAGGTGACTGAAGCCTCTAACTCAACTGCAAGAGGAATCCCTATTATCGGTGAAAAGTGGTTCAAATCCATGGCTTTGAGTTTATCCTATGCCAAATATCTCTTTAAACTTGAACATCAAGCCAATGATTTGTCTAAATGTGTGCGAAGGAATCAATTGATTGAATAGTTTGATAGGATATTGAAGATCATCCAGAGATATTTTACATGTGAAGGGAGATTTAACACATTGTACCAGTACCATATAAGGATTTTCTTGCATTTTACTGGTAAAGTTGAAATGAATATTCCCTATTATTTTTTAAGTAGCATAGGTAAGATGTCAGATAGGATTCAATCCAAGTCTAAGGATGTGGATACTATCCTTTTCCACTCTGGATTGATCAGAATGATAGTCTCTGAGGAATTGGGTAAGAAAGAGATTTCATGGGAGCATTATGTTATTTCTTCTCACTTCAAGTTGGATCTAGCATCTACTCCTCAATCACAGAATGCAAGTCCTTTATCACCCACCAGTGTTGTTAAAGAATGGACTAGTAGGAAGAGAAATGGCAGAGCCCCTGTTCAAGTTTCAGAGGTTAGCAAGCAGGTCACAGGAGCTGAGGAGGAAGCTTGTCCTTCCCCACAAAGATATTTTTTACCACCTCCTCCACCAGGGTTAGAAGAGGTTCCTTCTTCTACCAAAACTACATCCAAGAAATGGAAGACGCTACACTTCCCCTCTTCTCCTCCAACAGTCAATACCAAGGGCATAAGACCTTTCATAAGATCATCAATTCCTAGGGAAGTTGTTGAAGAACAATCTCTACCAGAAATTCTTGTGCAAAAGAAGAAATATAAAAGAAAATCCACCAAGAAGCCTAATGAAGTAGACACGACAATTGTTACACATAAAAAATACTCACTTCGATAGTGTCGCAAGTGTTGTCATTACAAGTGTCGCATTTTGGTCGCAAGTGTCACAAATGTCAGAAGAAGCATACTGCCATAATTCCTATGTCGTTCTTATAATGACCTCGGAAGGACATTTGAAACACCTCAAACATTTGAATTGGAAGAAGAGGAATGGTTAAATGGGTTTATGAACCTCTTGCTATTTGAAAGAACCACAAAAATTGAGTTCTTAGAGGAGAACGCTCCCCTATACCTCTCTCAGGAGTGCTGGCGGTCCCCTATAGACTATCAGGGAGAGTTATAACACTCCATGTTCCCTTTTGGAGGAGCGCTGCTACTGTCAGGAGTGTTGGCGCCCCCCTATACATTACTAGGGAGTGTTATAATGCTGTGATTGCCCTTTTGGGGGAGTGCTACCTATTTTGGGCAAAAAATTGGTTTGTTGAGAAGAATGGGGGAAAGATCTCTTCAATATTTGAAGGCATTTGGATTCAAATCCTTGGTCAAGACATGATCTTAGGGAAGATCCCTAACTGAAGGAGGAAAATTCTCAACTTACCCCAAAGATATCTCAAGTGGTTGGGCCTCTCTAAACCTATATAAGCAGGCTTTCTTATGGTGAAATGGGGGGAATGATTAGAAGCATGTAACCTATGATCTCATAGGAAACACACAATGAAGTGGAGGAGAATTATCAGTGAATTTATTGTCATTCTGATCGTGGGTCTTTTGAGAAAGGGTTAGACAAGGAGGACTTGATGAAGCTGTTGCACTCGCATCTACGGTTGTAAGTTTTCTTCGTTGTTGTTCTCATCAATATAATCTGCTTGGCCTGTTTCTTTCTAGTTTGTGCTTGATCTCACATGAACTTGTCTCTAAGTATATAGGTTTGTTTTAAGCTAATCTCAGTAGGGTAGGAAGCTGGTTGTATCTTGTTTTTCTACAGGGCTTATCGAAGAGTTCAAGATTGGAGCTTAACTCGGATCGTGCAAAGACAAACACCGGTAAAAGGTACTTATTTTCTCCTTCCTCCTCACACATTAGTTTATCTAGATCTAAAAGGAAGTCAGTGACCATGAAAAGCATCTTCTGTCTTAAGAGTTAAGAGTCTAGCTCTCAAGAGGAGATCTACATGTCTGTAGGGAGATTTTCCTTCAACAGAAATTGGCGACTCCACCGGGGATTGAATCAAAACTTTTGCTTTTTGGTTTTCCTCATAGACCTTATCTTACCCTTTGTTATTTTAGGCCTTGTTCATGCTGTATGTTTGAATTCACCTGCTTATTGAATCCTTAGTCCATCACATGCATCTTGATTGACAAAATTTGACTGAAATTTTGGGTTTTTGGACAATTTTCTGAGTTTTTGAAGCCTGGCGCCCTTGTGCCTATGTTAGCCTAGTTCCAACACTCCATGGAAGTCTTAGAGAGATATTTATAACACTCTAGTGTCCCTTACACCAGAGCACCAACCTCTCCTTTGCAAAAATACCTTCCAAAATTGCATTTTCTGAGGTCCAGACCCTGTTTTTTCACTTGCTGAGGTTCTTTGTGATTCAATGCTTCTTCCCATTGACCTTTGACATCCTTCCTTCTGAGGAATGAGCACGTTTCTGTTCAGATTTTGTGGCCTTCTTCCTTCTTTTGAGTTTTTCTGCTGTTGAGAACTTGGAATCAATCCATTGCTTTCTTCTCTCTTATCTGACTCAACGAGAACTCTGGTGAAGGGCATCATAAATCTGTGAATCATCTCATTTGGTTCTTCAAGGTCATCGTTCTTAAACATCTCTCTTTTGTGTGAATTGTTTGATTTTCTTTGTTATCTTTTTTTTTCTCTTTTCTTCTTGTTTCGATCATAGCAAGAGGGTGTGTGTCATTTGTGCAAAATCTGCTTATACTTGTCCAAATCTCCTTGATATGAAAAGGTAGTTGGTAGGAGAAGTTTTGCATTGAATTAATCATCTTTCACATACAAATGACAACAATACATATTAGTTATTGGTTTGCATATTAGAAGGCATTTCTGAAATGTTTTAGCATTGCATTGGATTCGATTGAGAACCAATTGATTGAGGACATTTCATATTAGTGTTTGATAGTGAAAACGACGATTTCTCTTTCCCTTAAATAGGCGTTCATTGAAAAGAAATGATTTCTTATCATATTTTATGCATCTTTTTGGGAATTGAGTCATCATTCCACCAGTTTCACTTTCGTGCACCCTTTGAGTAAAGAACAACTATAAAACAAACGCTAATTAAAAATTATCTAGAACATTTTTTTGTTTTTAGGATCTTCCACCAACAGTAGACTAGGGTTAGCACTTTGGATTAGGCTATGAGTACAACTCTCCAAAGTTTTCAAAACAAACATTAGCATCCTGAGCTAGGGAGAGTCAAATCCAATTGTCGTTTTGGTTTTCTAGGATCCCCCTCTCACACAGGGGTTATGCACGAGGTTGCATTCGAGTGAATTACAGAGATTATCCCTCCGTGGTTCATCTGTTTGTAGTGGTCGGATTGTATATTGGGGGTCACTTGAAGGTATACCCACGATTATGTGTGGGAGCCTCTCGAGTTGATTTCAGACTTGTTATCCTGCCCATACGTTTCAGATCGGACTGTCGACTGTACCCACCCAGGGACTCACTGCGAATTTGTGTCTTTAGTTGCCATAATCTTTAGGTACTTACACAAGGTGACGGTGAAGGGAAGTCTCACTGTACCTGGAACAAACATTGGTCAAACTCACTTGAGCTCCTTGGAGGGTAAATCCACAATTACTGCGTGGCAGCTTGCACCAAGGTGAAAGTCCGTTAAGCAGGTTTCCATTGTAACTATTCCACCATATCCTAGCCCCTTCTCGACTTGATCACACGACGTTGGATTTTATCACCAACTAGTACGGTCATCGAGAGAAGTTTTGTTTGCTTGGTTGATTCCTAGATTTTATTAGTGTGTGCTATTTCTTTTTGTTAGTTGGCCCTATATTTTCAGTGTGTTCTGTTATTCTCCACAATTCAGCCTGTAGATGACAAAGGTCTTCACCAATCACATAGGATGCAAGGGCTTCCTCCGGAAGGCTATCAACCCTTACCTCCTAACCCTCCAAAAGACAACTACCATAGAGAGGTAGAAAATCGATCCGACGTTGGAAGTGATATTGCTCCTCTGTTAGATAACTCAGAAGGCGCTTTGGTTACGGTTGAAAATCCCACTACATTTGTGTTGGTAACTCCTCTCGAACCACTTTTGGTTCGTTTAGACTCCCTTGGGAACATCATAGACGAAGAGATCCCACGATTACCAGAGAGGATCTTTACTGAAACATATATGGGATCCACATAACCAATATTTGGTGATGAGTATAGGACTCCTGTTCATCCTAGCACTGCAGTAAATACCAATCCCACACCTGCCCGTTCTGTATGGAGGACTTCATCGGGACACGATCTCTATGAACATTTCAAATCCTTTCGACAACCTTTTCATCCTCATGACCCTCCTAGTGAAACAGGACCATCCGGTCAAACCATGAATCACCCAGTCGATCAGGTTATTAACCCTACTGTTACACCAGCACAATTCCATCCTAATGCTGGACTCATCACCTCTACTCATCCTCAAGGCACTTCAATCTCTACCCCCATTTCTACAAGATTTTACTCTATGGCTCCACATGTTCCACACGATCCTACTGGGACATCTGCTCACCCGAGAATGAAGACCCCTGCTAGCCCAACACAACCGGCTAGAGGGAAACCACCATCCAATGAAACTTTTCCTTCTGGAAGACTACCTTTCCATGGTGTGCCTACCCCTCCCGGGGGACGACCCCCTTTTCATGCTCCTCATGGAGGGCAACCTCTGTTTTCCAGTCATACCCCGGTCGTAAATCCACCGCTGACATGGGGGCAACCTTCATTTGCTGGAAACCCTTCACAATCCTGGGGAGTATCTTCAAGAGGCATTTTTACTCAACCCCACATTGGGGGGCACTCGTATAATAACCCACTAGGAGGAGTATCCAATCCTGTTCCTTCTAGAACATCTTACAGACAATCTTATCTAGGCGACATCCCAAACACCACCTGGAGTTCTCTGGGACCACAGTCTTATCCTCCTCATGGGTTTAATGTGTACCTGCTTCCGGGCTCTACTCCTTACCATTCTCAAGGGAAAAATGTTTATCCTCCTCACGGGCAAATAAGTCACCTGGCCTATAATGTTCAGAACCCACTAGGTTATGCAAATGTTTCTCATCCACCATCGAATCCTGCTTATCCCGGCCAACAACAACCGTATATAGAAGGACCTACTGGTTACAACTATCCACCTAACCCAGTTTATGGTCCTACTGGTGTTCCTATGCCGCACCAATATCATTCGCAAATTAATTGACAACTACCTTTCCTTGCCACTTTGGATCTCCCAGACTTGTCTCGGTTAACTAATGATCCTATTTTTCATTCACCGGTTTGGCCAGTCATTCCAGCTAAACTTCCTTCTGATACTCTGAAATTTGACGGAAACCCTGGCGAAGATCCAAACAATCATGTGATGACTTTCCATTTGTGGTGTTCATCAAACTCCCTCATGGATGATTCTGTATGTTTGTGTCTTTTTCAGCGAACACTTACCGGTTTGGCAACAAAATGGTATATCGAGCTACCACGTGCTTCTTTCCACGATTTCAATTCCCTTGCCATGTCTTTCCTCATGCACTTTCAACTTCCTATTCGCTACGAGACAGGTACTGAACTCTTGACCTCTCTTCGTCAAACTAAATCTGTGCATATCTTTGATCATATTCATGAGTGGAGGTGACGACGAAGGATGATCAAGGTAGTCATTCCTGACATACTATTGGCATAATGGTTTACTAAATCACTGCTACCCCTGATTGCTCACGATGTCACTATGGGTGGTGCGGTCGTAGAGGAACAAGCCATCGCTTGGGCTCATTATTTAGATTTGGTTTATTCCCAATCTGGTACTTTGTATGATTTGATTCCGAATGCTACTCGAGCTAATACCGTTCCGTCCAAACCATCATCCTCATATCATGCGGATGGTGTTATCGGTTCTGTCAAAACTCAATCTATTTCCCAATCGCTCACACTCTCCTCTACCTCCCCTCAAACTCAGATCTCTGAGGTGAATGCAGTTCAATCTGCCCCTTCACAACAATCCAGAGGTAAGAAGAAGACAAAGAATAAATCAAAAAATAATAATTAACAACCAAAAAATCAAACACCTTCTACCGAAAAGCAACCACAACGGAAACTGAAATTCCCATGTATCATTTGTGGTGATGATCACTACACTCAAGATTGTCCACTTTGTAATGAAGTGGCCAAAATTTTCCAAGGAAAGTCACAACCCGTTGTGCTTACTCAACCTTTTCCACAGCAGCAATCCATGGTTTCTCAAACCCCCTCTCCGAGGGGCAGTTCTAGAGATCCTCATGATGAGGCCTCATCGAGTGCACATATTTATATGTTTAATGGGATCAATTTGACCACTCTCTCTAAGACATATGACACACCAGGTAACCCTAATAAAGGAAAAGACACTAACAGTACCGGTACTTTACCGGATCCATAATCATCCTCCGTTAGTCTTCCATCGGTTAATCCTCCGCCTGGACCACTTCAGATTGAGAAACCCATGTTCGACTCTATCTTACGCCCTCCTAAGAGCACTGTTCACAAAGCTACCTTTAATCATAGTTCACGTGCCACCCAGAACTACAACATTGTTGAAGATTTGGCTCAAGCACTGTGTGCTATGTCTACATTAGAAGTTCTACAACACTGCCCCAATCAACGTAGACTGCTCTTGGCGCTGTTGATCCCGAGTTGTCCAATCAGATCATGTTTAACCTGGAAAATTATGCGTCTCGACTCTCCCACCAACTTTCTTTCCAAGTTGATGTTGTTGTTCACAATCAACAAATCCATTGAAATATTCTGGATGAGGGAGCCTCGACTTGTGTCATGTCTTTGGCGTGTTGGAAAGGTTTAAAATCACCAGCACTCAACAAATCCCCAACGATGTTACGCGCCTTCAACGAGTGAGGTTTTCATCCCCATGGGCTTTTATAGTCCCTACCCAACTGTTACTGTTGATGTCGAGGTGGTCAATGCTCCCCTCGATTACAACTTGTTACTTGGAAGAAGTTGGTTTTATGCTATGACTACCATTGCCTCATCAGTTTTTCGATGTGTCCAATTTCCTCATCAGGGCAAAATTGTCACTGTTGATCAGTTGGATTTCTGCACGACCGATGCTCGCGTTCCCGCTACCAACAATATTCCTTTCTTGGGAGACCACAAGATCACGTATGAAAGCATTAGTGTTGGCATACTGAAATATTTTAGCCTCATGGGTACCTTCCCTACACCACTTTCACCGACTACACATCATATTTCCATCGTCGATATGATTTCGACCACGGCTTATCAATCTTTGGAATCATCTAACCCTTGGATTGTATCTTGTCCATTGGAATTCGATGCACTAGGTGACACCGTGCCACTTGGTCCAGCCGAACCATCATACGTTTCTATCCAATCCACTTCTCCCTCATCGGATGACCAACATCTATTGGCGCCTGACAGTTCCTCGATGCAATCACGATTGAGTTCCTTGTCGTCGACAATCGACTACATTTCCCCAATTTTTCCTTTTGATGAATCTATTCCGGAAATGTTTCGCATTGACAAGTTACCTCAGGATAATAACCATCACCGATCCTCTTTTCTTCCCCCTCGTGAAGAAATTCGGGCAGATATACAGTCTATCTCCCCTCCTGGTGTTGATTTTTCATCATCTCCCATGATTTCAACTTCCGACGATTTGGATCTGGTAGTGGACATGGTGATTTCTTCGGTAGGATTATTGGAGCCTGATATTCTTACTCCTATCATGACCCTCGACATGTGTTCCTTCTCGAGTGATTATCTTCCATCCAGCGAAGATCTCCTGGAGGCCATGACCGTGTTTTATCCTTTGACATGGTACCCTTCCAGAGCATTATCCTCTTGGAAGCCATGATCCGGATGAAACCACGAGCATAGTTTCTCTTCTCTGTAGCAAGATCGTTAAAAATGAAACAAAGGCCCTGAGCATAGTTCTTTTCCTGTGTCAATCTCGTCAAAAATGAAACAGTCACCTCTCTTAAATCTTCTTTTCATCCACCCTTCTCCTTTTTCTCATCTACTAGAGAAATTGGTGACAACATCAAAGTCGGTGAATGAATTGAAGCTTGGGGGGCATGTCTCCAGCCTTTGACAATCATTCTAGAGTTAAGCCACTATCTTTCAAGCTGGGGGCATACCGAGCTTAGTCTTTTTTCTTTCTCGTGCTCGTAAATACATGAGAATGCATCCGGGTAAACTTTTATCTCTTTTTCGGACCTGTATGGCCTTTGACAATGATTATGGAGTTAAGCCATTAGATTTCAAGATGGGGGCATATA
The DNA here is from genome assembly GCA_010110895.2 of Picea sitchensis. Taxonomy (NCBI): domain Eukaryota; kingdom Viridiplantae; phylum Streptophyta; class Pinopsida; order Pinales; family Pinaceae; genus Picea; species Picea sitchensis. The sequence continues at coordinate 15,367 of SNQJ01S0079741.1, forward strand.
GAGCTTAGTATTTGTTCTTTCTTGTGCTAGTAAATACATGAGAATGCATCCAGGTAAAATTTTATCTCTTTTTCAGACCTGTATGGATACACGAAAAAGGAACCCCCTAGAGTCTTCTTTAAGCTCTTTTCAGACTCTCTAAACACGAAAAGATTGTCGAGTGATCTTGCTTCTTTTCCCACTCATTAAAAGGTTTGAAAGGGCGTCTTTTGAGTGATAATTTATCTCTTTTTCAGCCTCGTGAGACTAACATTACGAAAAAGGACAACATTGGAGTCACCTTTAAGTTCTTTTCAGACTCTCTAAACATGAAAAGATTTCCGAGCAACCTTGTTCTCTTCACGCTCGTTAAATTATTTGGAGAAAACGTCCATCGAGAGATAGTTTATCTCTTTTTTGGGTCTCATCAGACTACTTTACGAAAAAGGAACTGAGAGAGTTCTCTTTTAAGTGTTTTTCTAGACTCTATAATCATGAAAAACCTTCGAGTTTCCTGTCTTTGGACTCGTTAAACAAAACATCGAGAGGCCCATATGGGACCGAACCCTTACTTCTTCCAGTTCATTAAACAAAGGAAGTGGAACTTACCAAAGGTAAGTTATATCGAGCATGTGTTACCCTCCTCGAGCTCGTTAAATCAAAAAGAGGTACTCATCTATTTGGATGGGGGAAAAATTGAAGGAAGCAAGCTAAGCAATTTTTGAGAACATTACCAAGTAACTCTTAGAGTCGCCCTTGAACACGACACTTTGTCTTTGCACACATCTTAATCCGCTGAACCTCTACACTGAACCAATCCTCTGAGTTTTTCTTACTCCTTTGGGTCACTCGACGAAATTCACAGTATCCACTACATCATCATGTTTTGGTCCATGTCATGTTTCTTCTGTTGTGCCTCAGTGTTCAAGGGAAGTATCCGCCTCAAGAGTCAGCCATAAAAAATATATTGTCTCCATACCCATGTCAGTCCATGTTCATTTGATCTACCAATTACATCTCTGTGTCCTTTTCATGTCGTTGATGGGGGATACATCAAGGCCCTCCTTCGACGAGTCTATTCCTGTCGACTTCAACACATTATCCAGGGACTAGACTTAGAAACCAGTTAGTAATTTGGGACCTGCATGCCTCAATGGTAGGCCTCCTCACATTCGATAGTGGGTTTACATCATTGAAATCTGATCGGATGATTCCATGGATGTTCGACTTCAGGTCATCCCTTCACATTCGTTGGAATGTACTAGAGTACCTTGGGAATCATTGACATTAATGATGATTTCCCTCGCTCTTGTTAACGGTTTACATCATTGACCGGTAATCAAGTGGTTTCTGCCATGTTCGACATCGGTACATCTATTTACATGGTTAGATTCATACTACATCGAGATCGGTAAGAAGACCCTGGGTTTAGTGATCACTCTGATATGTACTTTGCCCAGGTTGCGAAGGAGTTTCTCGTGAACAATGACACATATACTGTTACATAGATCCACTTTGTATTGGTCATGGCTATGTCTTGTCATATCGTAGATCCACTGTGTATTCTTCGTGGCTACGATCAGTTCAGGTCATAGGAGTATAGATCCACACTGTATCCTCGGTGGCTATACCTTTTATCAATACAATTATGGATCC
>SNQJ01S0079741.1:17051-39814 GCA_010110895.2 Picea sitchensis
GCGGCCATATCTTGCAAGTCTTTATCACCCAAGCATAGGTATGCCTGCCTTGGGTTTGAAACATGTCATAATATTTGTTGGATGTTTGTGTGCAGCTTCTGTCAGGTTCTCTGCATCTATACCCTTGCTTGAAAGTCTGCAAATCATTTCAGTTATTAGTTCTTGTCTTCTAACTTCATACTTTGGGGGGCAATCTGTTACACATAAAAAATACTCACTTCGATAGTGTCGCAAGTGTCGTCATTACAAGTGTCACATTTTGGTTGCAAGTGTCGCAAATGTCAGAAGAAGCATACTGCCATAATTCCTATGTCGTTCTTATAACGACCTCAGAAGGACATTTGAAACACCTCAAACATTTGATTTGGAAGAAGAGGAATGGTTAATTGGGTTTATGAACCTCTTGCCATTTGAAAGAACCACAAAAATTGAGTTTTTAGAGGAGAACGCTCCCCTATACCTCTCTTAGGAGTGCTGGCGCTCCCCTATAGACTATCAAGGAGTGTTATAACACTCCATCTTCCCTTTTGGAGGAGAACTGCTACTGTCAGGAGTGCTGGCGCCCCCCTATACATTACTAGGGAGCGTTATAACACTCTGATTTCCCTTTTGGGGGAGTGCTACCTATTCTGGGAAATAGTTGGTTTGTTGAGAAGAATGGGGGAAAGATCTCTTCAATCTTTGAAGGAAGTTGGATTCAAATCCTTGGTCAAGCCATGATCTTAGGGAAGATCCCTAACTGAAGGAGGAAAATTCTCAACTTACCCCAAATATATCTCAAGTTGTTGGGCCTCTCTAAACCTATATAAGCAGGGTTTCTTATGGTGAAATGGGGGGAATGATTAGAAGCATGAAACCTATGATCTCATAGGAAACACACAGTGAAGTGGAGGAGAATTATCATTGAAGTTATTTTCATTTTGATCGTGGGTCTTTTGAGCAAGGGTTAGACAAGGAGGACTTGATGAAGCTTCTGCACTCGCATCTACGGTTGTAAGTTTTCTTCGTTGTTGTTCTCATCAATATAATCTGCTTGGCCTGTTTCTTTCTAGTTTGTGCTTGATCTCACATGAACTTGTCTCTAAGTAGATAGGTATGTTTTAAGCTAATCTCAGTAGGGTAGGAAGCTGGTTGTATCTTGTTTGTCTATAGGGCTTATCGAAGAGTTCAAGATTGGAGCTTAACTCGGATCGTGCAGGGACAAACACCAGTAAAAGGTACTTCTTTTCTCCTTCCTCCTCACACATTAGTTTATCTCGATCTAAAAGGAAGTCAGTGACCATGATAATCATCTTCTGTCTTAAGAGTTAAGAGTCTAGCTCTCAAGAGGAGATCTACCTGTCCGTAGGGAGATTTTCCTTCAACAACAATTCCTATGCAGGTGGAAGAGGAGACCGAGAAAAAACCTATTGAGACTGTGCATGTCACTGCTCCACCTGATAGTCAGACATTCAAAAGATTAATCAGGAAACTTAGGGATGCAAGAAAAAAGGTGGCCCAACTGAAAACAAAGGCCATGTCTGACAGGGTGAAAATGAAGGAGCTCATGGATGGCTACAACGATACCCTTGACTTGGCAAGGTTTGTAGAAATAAAGGCCCATCCCCTTCATAGGAAGCTCCAAATCCTTTATAGGCATAGAGGTTTTCAATCTTAGAACATGAAACTCAAGGTAGAGTTACAACATTTTCAAGATGAAGTAACTCAAAGAAACTTGCAGGTATTGGTTGAAGCTTCCATTGAGAAAGAGACACCAACAGTCAAGGAAAGTAAAACCTTACTGAAAAATCCTGTCATTGCTAAGAATAAAAATTCTGTTGTGCCAAATGAAGATCCTCCTTCTACCAGAAAGAGTGTGAGGTTAAGTGTCAAGGTAACAAAATAATTGGTGAAAGGTGAGCCCATTTTTGAGGATGGTTCCTTTTTTGTGAGGGTTAACTGATATTTAAATATTATCTCTGCCACCTATACAGGATTTTAAGCATCGATTCTCATATTTTTGGGATTTTTGTGAAGTGCTAACTCCCCCAACAGTAAAATGAAGACATTCCATGGCTCCTTGGTGCTACAGAATAGTCTATTTTGGTATTACACTCGTATGCTACCTATAGTGCTGCCATGTCACCCAAAGATAATGTGTTTGACAATATGAAAGGTCACTACTTGCTCTGCACATGTTCAAGATTGGAGGTGCTGCATTTTTTACAATGCTACCTAAACTTTGCACACATACGCACAATGGCGCTATGTAAATTCGCTACCCAATATCTGGCAGAGAACAAAGTTTGCACACATATGCAACACATTGGTGCTACATAAATTCGCTACCTAATATTTCGCAGAGGGAAAATTTTTCACAACGAATATGAGGGTTCGGTGCTACCTTTTCTATTTTCCAGTTTTGAAGTGCACTACTCAGACTGCTACCTAAATAAGCTACCAACAGACACCAGGGATTCAAGAGGACCAAGCTAACAAATTTTTGGATAACTGATGATGGATAAGATTGTAGAAACAACAACTGACATCATGAGGACAACCACATGCTCCTAAAATACATGTGGCAAACAAGGAGCTACGCAACAAAAGGGAATCAAATCAGTTTGAATTTTGGTTGGATTAGTCACCAACATTTTCCTATTTTATAGCATAGGTTGTTAGCCAAATTGTTAGATGAAATAAATTCTTAGAGATTTTCAAGGGAAGGAGGCTAGCTCATACCTCCAACTGTTTCCTCCATTTTGTTATAAATAGATAGATGAAATGCGTTAGTAGGTTCAGATGGTTGAGAAAGGATCCCTTAGACTGTAATATTTTGATGAAGTGACTGTGAACTGGCTATGTACTGGATTTAAGACATTTTGGTTAATAGAAATCAAATTCTCTTTCATCTTATTTTCTTCTGATGCTAAATGTTCATGCTTTGAATGATTCACATGAATGGTTGTGGTGATGTTATGGTGGATGTTTGATCATTATATTATCATGATGTTTATTTATCTTCATTAGTTTCTGAGTTCAAGAAGATCTTGTGTTAAGAAACTTTCTTCCTTAGGCTTTTGTAGACCCGATGTTTACAGCAGCCCCTACATTCCTCTCATTCAAGTCTTCCCTCTATTCATACTCACTCCCAATTACTGATTGAATTTAGTCAGGACCTTGATTACTGGTGCATGCTAGCCCTGTTTTCTGAGTTGGAACATTATCACTTTGAGTCTCTTTCCATTTGACCCTTTGCAAACACTCTTACATTCATATATAACCTAATGGGTACTAGGCTTGCCTTCCATGCAATCTAAAGGTGATTCCTAGTGCTAACAGTCTTGGCGTCGTTGCCGGGGAACGATTTGAAGACATTTCCCTGGGATTAAATGACACAACATACTAGTACTAAAGGTGCATTAGAACTCAATATCTTGAAGATTGCAGCTTGCACCTGGTGACTCCATTGTTTCATATCTGGCACCTAAAGGGAGACATACGAGATCAAATCCACAACTACCTTTATTTCCATTTGAGGTTGACCTAGAGAAAATAATCAAGAAGGGAAAAGCTTCTCTAAAAAGTTTTTCTGTTGCTGTTACAAGTGCTTCTGGTCAGTTTCCTAATTCCACTCTTGATACTCTAGCTGTTTTATCAAGTAAGCTTTCTTTACCTTCTGTTGAAGTATCTAAGAAACTTGATTTTGAAGAGTTTCCTGTTGAATACTCTTCCTTTGAAGCCGAATTGAAAGAATAAAACATTGACATATTCTCTTCCCCTGACATTGAAAAGTGTTTTAGTCTTGATAGTTTTGAAGATTTCCCTACTTTAGGTTTTGCTACACCTCATTCTGTTAAAAATTTTGCTGCCAAAGAAGTGGAAAATTCATCCCCTTCACAGACTTTACCATCTCCTTCCAAGACTCAGCTCTCTGCTGTGAAAACTAAAACTCCCCCTTCATACTTTCATTATTCTCCTAATTTGCACATAGTCAAGTCTCCTTCTCCTTATTGTTCACCAAGAGTTCAAAATCAAATGGCAGTTGTTAACCCCCCTGCAAATAAAATGGATGCCATAGTGGCTGCAAGATATGCTCCTCTAGTCTTACCTCATCCAGTGAATGCTCTCCCTCCTAGAGATTATTTGAAATACATGCCCAAGTTCACGATAGAAGAAGATATAACAGCCAAGGAACATCTTGCTTCTTTCTACAACTATGCAGATAACCAAAATATTGAAAATGAGGATGTTTGGATGAGGGTTTTCATCCAAAGACTTTTTGGTGAGGCTAGGAAGTGGTTTAGGGGTCTGGACCCTGGATCCATTACTGGTATTGAAGCATTGGATGAATCCTTCTTGAGGCATTGGGGGGACAAAAAGAACTCTTTGTACTACATCACCGAATTCAGATCCCTAAAGAGGAAAGAAGGAGAGTCTGTCTCTGACTTTTCTAAAAGATTTAACAAAATGTACAACAAGATCCCCGATGAGATAAAACCCACCGAAACCTCTACAAAAATCACTTATGCCAGTGCATTTGACCCCAAATTCTACCTCCTATTGAGAGAAAGAAGGTCACCTTCCTTAGTTCATATGCAAGATGTTGCCTTGGAGGTAGAATCCAATATAGTGGCATCAGATAAGCTCAGGGGGAAATCTGATAGGGATAGGAGAAAAAACAAAGCTAAAGCTTCAACTTTTGATTCCTATGTTTTCCATTCTCAAGTAGATGAGCTGACCAAATTAGTAAAATCTCTTTCTACTGAGATTGAGAAGTTAAAATAAGAAGGGAAACAAACATATAGAAATGCTCAAAACATTGACAATAGAGGTAACTTCAGGAGACCAAATAATTCTCCCCAAATCCTTCCCAGAGATCCCATAAATAGAGAAATAGATGATCAGAGGGTAAAATATCCTTTCCAAAACAATTTGGTTGCTGATGAAGAAGAAGAGGAGGTAGAAGCTGATCCTAAGATTCACTGCTTAGGTGACACATCCCCATCGCCACACTTGACTCAATCCTCTTATGAGCTATCCTTGACGGATATTCAAATTAATGAATTAAGTAAGGGAGAGAAGGAAAAATAAAATACTGATAGATATAATCTGAGATCTAAAAAGAATGAAGAAAAAACTGATGCGCCTAATTAGCCTGCTCAAAAAGAAGATTTTGCCAAGGCTGTGTCAGTGAGTAGTAAGGAAAAAGAATCTCAAAGTCCACAAGTTCTAATAAGAAATCCTTCTCCTGAAACAAAATAGATCTTGAAACCTTCTTCTTCCTTCAGTTTTGAGAATGAGATCTAGAAAATAAAGATCCCTGTACCTTTTTTTGAATTGATAAAAAATGAATAATTTAAAAAATATCTATCCAAAATGTTACAGGTCGAAGCCTCACCAAATGACACTGATTCAGTAAATCTACAAGATGAAAAGCCAACAGTGATTTTGGGTCCATTGATAGAAGACAAAGATGATTCATTCCCCCATTTCTATACGTCACTGAATATTCATGATAAGGTGTTGCATAATTGTTTGATGGATTCAGGGGCATCCCACAATATCATGCCAAAATCTATTATGGATGAACTTGGGTTAGAAATCACAAAGACTTACCATGACTTATATTATTTTGACTCCAGAAAAGTGAAGTGTCTTGGAGTCATTAAGGATATGGTGGTGACTTTATTTCAGTTTCCCATGAAAAGTATACTTATGGATATTGTAGTTGCTGATGTTCCCCCCAAGTTTGGCATGCTCTTGTTAAGATCCTGGATAAAAAGACTTGGGGGAACCTTGAAGATGGATCTCTCTTATGCTACTATTCCCGTTTTTGGGGGAGATCATAGAATACTTTATAGGGAAGCTCAATTGGATTACATCATTAGTGATGAAGCAAACCCCACAAATCACCATGTTTTTTCTTTTGATACAGATCTGGGATCTATCATTTTGCAGTTCACTGATGCTCCTGAAGCCCCTCTAGAAATTAGAAAACAATCCATTACCTTTTTTGAGGAGCCTCCTCTAACCACTTCTGTTTGGAATATGTTCTTTGATGGAGCCTCTTCTAAGGAAGGTGCTCGTGTTGGGGTGGTCTTTGTCTCACCAACTCAAGAAACTATATCTTTGTCATATAAACTAGAATTTGAAACTACTAATAATGTGGCAGAGTATGAAGCTCTTGTCTTGGGATTGAGGGATGCTAAAGACATGGGAATAGAAGAGCTATCCGTATTTGGGGATGCTGAATTAATATTCCATCAGATTAAAAATATTTATCAAACAAAGCACCCTAGGCTTAGATCTTACATAAATGAAGTATGGGAATTGGTGGACAATTTTTTCTCTACTTTTAACATATCATTTATTCCTAGAGAAGAGAATACCATGGTTGATTCTTTGGCTGTATCAGCAAACAACTTTAGAATTCCTATACCACCTAAAATCAGGTATGATGTATAAGTCAAGTACATGCCTTCTATACCGGACAATGTCAAATATTGGAAGGTGTTCGAAAATTATTTAGAAATTAAAATTTTTCTCGAGACTGTTGATGAGTTTTCTGCATTACACATTCATCAGGATCATGATCCAGAAATTACTCCTCATACTGATGTTTTCCTCAATAAAATTGATAATCATCATATTTTGCAGCTACCTAGCAATCATATTCCAAAAGGACTAGTTCTTTTGGAAAGATTATTTGACGGGAATGATGTGGTAGTGAAAGGGAAGGTATCCACTGATGATGCTGATATAACTGAGTGCAATTTGGGAACTGAAAAGAATCTGAAATACATCAAATTTTCAAGCAACCTATCAAAAGAGAAGAGGGCATAATATACTAAGTTGTTGAAGGAATTTGCTGATGTTTTCGCTTGGACTTATGAAGATCTCATAACTTATGACACAAGCATTATAGAGCATAGGATTCCATTAAAAGAAGACACCAAACCCTTCAGGCAAAAGTTGAGGCAAACCAATCCTATGTTGCTGCCTGTCATGGAGAAAGAGGTAAAAAAAATTTTAGATGCAAAAATTATCACTCCTTTGAGGTATTCTGAATGGGTGGCCAATTTGGTCCCAGTAAGAAAAAAAAATGGAGAAATCAGACTTTGCGTTGATTTCTGAAATCTGAACAGAAGTTCAAAAAAGGATAATTACCCTTTGCCCAAGATGGAGCACATATTATAGAAGGTGACAAGAGCAGCTAGGATGTCCATGGTTGATGGTTTTTTTAGGTACAATCAGGTCTCTATTTTTCTAGAAGATAGAGAGAAGACGACCTTTACCACTCCTTGGGGTACATTTATGTATGCCAAGATGCCCTTTGGTTTGATGAATGCAGGGGAAAATTTTCAGCGAGCTATGGACATAGAATTTATTGGAGAGAAGGATAAGTTTGTTGTTATCTATTTAGATGACATAACAATGTACTCTCAGTCTGATAAAGAACACTGCGATCACTTAAGAAAGGTTTTCTTGAAATGCAGAAAATTTGGCCTCTCTTTGAATCCGAAAAAATCATTGTTTGCCATGAAGGAAGGAAAATTATTGGGGCATATCATGTCATATGAAGGGGTAAGGATTGATTCCAGTAGGGTTGAATCTGTACAAACATTGTCACTCCCTAGATCCAAAAAATAGGTTCAATCTTTTCTGGGAAAAATTAATTTTTTGAGAAGATTTGTGTCAAATTTTGCTGAGTTGGTTAAGTATATCACAACCATGCTGAGGAAGGGTAGTGAAATCAAATGGACTGCTAAGTCCCGTGATTATTTTGATAAAATAAAGAAAGACTTGACTGAAGCCCCGATTCTTGTCAGCCCAGACTACTCCAAGGACTTTCTTATTTTTTATTTTGCCTCTTTTGATACAGTAGCAACAATCCTATAGCAGAAGAATGTTCAAGGCTTAGAGCAACCCATTGCCTTTTTCAGCAGGGCATTGAGAGATGTTGAATTAAAATATGACATCATGGATAAGAAAGCCTATGCATTCATTAAAGCCCTTAATTCCTTCAGAGTTTATGTCCTACATTCAAGAGATATTGCTTATGTCCCATCAACTGCTATAAAAGAAATTCTTATTCAGCCTGATATAGATGGAAAAAGGAGCAAGTGGATTGCTAAATTACTTGAATTTGATTTGGAAATTAAGCCTACCAAATTGGTTAAAGGCCAGGGTTTAACCAAGCTCTTGGTTGAATCAAATTGCTCAACATTGGGGGTGAATTTCATCCACTCATGTTCAGAAAATCAGCAGACTGAAATAACTGATAGAGGTTCTCAAATCATCTATGCATTGGAAAATTGCAGCTGGTACAAGGACATTATATTTTTTCTGCAAAATTTACAGCCTCCAAGTGGTATGGAAAAGAACAAGGTGAGAGCCTTAAAACTCAAATCAATAAAGTATTTCCTTGTTGATCAAATTTTGTGTTGGAAGGATCCATTAGGAGTGCTTTTAAGATGCCTAGACCCCCAAGAATCCCAAAAGATTATGTCTAATTTTCATGAAAATCTATGTGGGGGTATCATTATTGGAGAACCATGACATACAAGATCCTCAGGGATGGGTACTTATGGCCTAGTTTGTTCAATGATGTTTGTGCTAAGATCATATCCTGTGCTAAATGTCATAAGTTCTCTTGAAAGAAACAACTTAGGTATTTTCCATTAAAACCTGTGGCAGCTTCAGGACCTTTCCCACAGTGGGGCCTAGATTTTATTGGGGAAATTCATCCCGCTTCCAGTGGTAAACATAGATGGATCTTGACTGCTACAAATTACTTTACTAAATGGATTGAAGTTATTCCTATGAGGAATGATTCCCACAAAGTGATCATTAGTTTCCTTGAAGACATTATGGCAAGGTTTGGGTGTCCTGACAGAATCGTCACTGATAATGTTGCATCTTTCAAGGCTGAACCATTGATTCAGTTCTGTGAGTAGTTTGGGATCACTTTGATTCATTCTACCCCTTACTACCCTCAGGGAAACGAGATTTCAGAATCCTCAAACAAAAGAATTATAAATATCATTAAAAAAATGTTAGAGGATAACAAAAATGCATGGGACTCAAAACTCAAATTTTCTCTATGGGCTGACAGAGTGACGGTAAAAAGGTCCCTGGGAATTTCCCCTTTCTAGCTGGTGTATGGAGTTGAAGCAATTTTTCCTTCTCAACTTGCCTTACCTATGGAAAAATTCTTCCAATATTACCAAGGGGAGCCTGATCATATGATCAGAAGGATTCAACAACTGGTTGAAGTGAAACAGACTCGGGAGCATCTTGTAGACAAAGCATATGATCATTAACTGAAGATCAAGAAGGATTTCGACAAGAAAGTGAACAAAGAGGATTTTCAATTGGGTGATATAGTGCTCAAGTGGGATGTACCGAGACAAGATAAAGGAAAGCATGGTAAATTCGATGCTTTATGGACCAGTCCTTTCAAAATCTATGAGGTATTCTCTAATAACACTTTCAACTTGCAGAATATGGAGAATGAAGAGGTTTTTGGTGGCCCTGTCAATGGGAATTTCCTAAAAAAGTACTTTGCTTGAGCCTTTAGTGGCTCTTCATGTCATTGTAAATATCATTTTCTTTTCTTTTTGTTTTAATAACTGACCCCATAGCCCTAGGATAAGGCACTAAATCTACTCATTCTTGGCAGCCCATAGGGGGCATACCATCCCCTATGGAGCCAATGTTATCACACTAAATTTGCCTTGGGTTTTTAGTTTGTTTTTATCCTTTTTTAAGCCTTAGATTTTAATTTTTTAAGTTTCATCCTTATAAAGTCTATGTTTGTTAGGTCCCCTTAGATGAATAAAGTTTTGAGTCATAGCTCTAGTTTGATCCTCAAATTGATTTTTGGACTTAAAACCTTTTTAGTTCATGACTTAAATTTTGGACCCCTTCATTATTTGTCACTAGGATCGATCCCTCCCCTCCCATGACTAGATCGATGTGACACACCATTCTCCTCACTCATGACCTCGTGGGCATGCCTTGTTGTCCTTGCTTACCCGTCCAATCATTTTTTAAATTGGAGCGCCACCCACTCATCAGGTGGTTTCGTAGCGCTTTTCCCGTTCATCATGATTTCTACCATGAGTTATGATTACCACGGATGATGTCATGTTCCTTGTTTTCAGTGCCAGGAGTTGGTTAAATATACCTCCAATATATTTTATTTACGAGCCCTGATAACAGTTTATGATTTGAAAATTCAAGAATGTTGCGCTTCTCAAACTCATAGTTCTGACCAGGTGACAACGGTCTGACCAAATCTGATGCTGAGGTAGATTCGAGGGCCAAAATGTTCACGACTTCATCCTTAGATTTCACTGAAGCTTCAAACATGTCTCTACTCCATAGGTATCTCGTGTTGCCTCCTCTGCACATTAGTTTTCACAAAGAATTAGTGCTCAAATTTTGGTTTATCGGGCTTGCACAATTGTAAGGGAATCATCTTCACATCATATCCTTGTCTCCTCCCTTTACAAACTTGTGAACTTCATTTTCTTGTATCAAAGTCTGATTACATCTGCTCACCATAGCTACTGAGGTTGCAAGCATATAAACAGTCTATCCTCTGCATAGACGTCGCGCTACCCAGAGGCACTGCTTAACCCCTCCGTGTCTCCCCTACTTCCTTTCATTTTTTGAGTTAAGCGTTTTTACCCAGCTACAAAGGGCCAATTGAAAATTACCCCCTCATTGTCCAAACTGTCAATACCTGTACAAATCTAAGGGTGGGGTTCCCATAGTCAAAACTTGGCTTACTAGCACCAGTCTATTTTAAAAGGTCAATCTTGTATATCTGAAGCCCGATTTCAAGTCCTCCTGTCTATTACTACCCCATAAGCCTTGAGAATCTCTCATTCTAAGCCATGGAGACTCCTCAGATGAAGAAGACACACAAAAGGGGCAAGGTGGTTAGGACAGAACCTGTGGATATGCATCTTTTTGATACAGAGCCCATGGAAAGCGAGGTCTTTCAAAGAGTGGGATGCCTCTCTTTCTTCCAAAATATGCAAAGAGGCCATCGAGAGGTGACAAGATAGTTTGCATTACATTTTGATGGCAGGAGAACCAAGGTTGGGGATTTGGAATTGGAGGTGACTGAAGCCTCTATCTCAGCTGCAACATGAATCCCTATGACAGGTGAAAAGTGGTTCAAAGCCATGGATTTGATTTCAGCCTATGCCAAAGATCTCTTTAAAATTGAACATCAAGCCAGGGATTTGTCTAAAGGTGTGCCAAGGAATCAATTGATTGAACAATTTGACAGGATATTGAAGATCATCCAAAGATATCTTACATGTGAAGGTAGATTTAACACATTGTACCAGTACCATATAAGGCTTTTTTTTTTCATTTTACAGGTAAATTTGAAATGAGTATTCCCTATTATTTGTTAAGGATCATAGGTAATATGTCATACATGATTCAATCCAAGTCTAAGGATGTGGATACTAGCCTTTTCCACTTTGGATTGATCAGAATGCTAGTCTCTGAGGAATTGGGTAAGAAAGAGATTTCATGGGAGAATTTTTTTGTTGCTTCTCACTTCAAGTTGGATCTAGCATATGCTCCTCAATCACAGAATGCAAGTCCTTTATCACCCACTAGTTCTGTTAAAGCAAGGACCAGTAGGAAGAGAAAGAGAAGATCCCTTGTTCAAGTTTCAAAGGTTAGCAAGCAGGTCAAAGGAGTTGAGGAGGACGCTTGTCCTTCCCCACAAAGAAATTTTTCACCACCTCCTCCACCAGGGTTAGAAGAGGTTCCTTCTTCTACCAAAACTACATCCAAGAAAGGTAAGAAGCTACACTTCCCCTCTTCTCCTCCAACAGTCAATACCAAGGGAAAAAGACCTTTCAAAAGATCATCAATTCCTAGGGAAGTTGTTGAAGAACAATCTCTACTAGAAATCCCTATGCAAAAGAATAAAGATAAAAGCAAAGCCACCAAGAAGCCTGATGAAGTAGACAAGGCAATTCCTATGCAGGTGGAAGAGGAGACCAAGAAAAAACCTATTGAGACTATGCATGTCACTTCTCCACCTGACAGTCAGACATTCAAAAGATTAATCAGGCAACTTAGGGATGCAAGAAAAGAGGTGGCTCAGTTGAAAACATAGGCGATGTATAACAGGGTGAAAATGAAAGAGCTGATGGATGGCTATAACCCTTGACTTGGAAAGGTTTTCAGTAAGAGAGGCCCAACCCCTTCATAGGCAGCTCCAAAACCTTTATAGGAAGAATAGAGGGTTTCAATCTTAGAATAGGAAACTCAAGGCAGAGTTGAATCATTTTCAAGATGAAGTAGCTCAAAGAAACTTGTAGGTATTGGTTGAAGCTTCCATTGAGAAAGAGACACCAAGAGTCAAGGAGAGCACAACCCAACCAAAAAATCTTGTTATTGCTAAGAAGAAAAAGTCTGCTATGCCAAATGAATATCCTCCTTCTACCAAAAAGAGTGTGAGGTTAAGTGTCAAGGTAACAAAATAGCTGGTGAAAGGTGAGCCCCATTTTTGAGGATGGTTCCTTTTTTGTGAGGGTTAAATGATATTCAAATATTATCTCTGCCACCTATACAAAATTTTAAGAACTTATTCTCAGAGTTTTGGGATTTTTGTGAAGTGCTAACTCCCTCAACAATAAAATGTAGACATTCTGTAGCACCTTGGCGCTACAGAATAGTCTATTTCGGTATTACACTGGTATGCTACCTATAGTGCTGCCATGTCACCCAAAGATAATGGGTTTGACACTATGCAAGGTTACTACTTTCTTTGCACATGTTCAATATTGGAGGTGCTGCGTTTTTGACAACTCTACGTAAACGTTGCACACAGACGCACCGTGGCACTACGTAAATTCGCTACCCAATATCTGGCAGAGAAATAATTTTGCACACATACGCAACACAGTGGCACTACGTAAATTTGCTACCTAATATTTCGCAGAGGGAAAATTTTGCACAGAGAATATGAGGGTTCAACGCTACCTTTTCTACTTGTCCAGTTTTGAAGTGCGCTACTTAGACTGCTACCTAAAGAAGGTACCAACATACACCAGGGATTCAGGAGGACCAAGCTAACAAATTTTTGGATAACTGATGATGGAGAAGATTATAGAAACAACAGATGGCATCATGAGGACAACCACATGCTCCTGAAAGACATGTGTCAAACAAGGAGCTGCGCAACAAAAGGGAATCAAATCAATTTGAAGTTTGGTTGGATTAGTCACCAACATTTTCCTATTTTATAACATAGGTTGTTAGCCAAATTGTTAGATGAAATAAATTCTTAGAGATTTTCAAGGGAAGGAGGCCAGCTCGTACGTCCAACTGTTGCCTCCCTTTTTTTATAAATAGATATATGAAATGATTTAGTAGGTTCGGATGGTTGAGCAAGTCTCCCTTAGACTGTAATATTTTGATGAAGTGACTGTGAACTGGCTATGTATTGGATTTAAGACATTTTGGTTAATAGAAATCAACTTCTCTCTCATCTTATTTGCTTCTGATGCTAAAATTTCATGCTTTGAATGATTCACATGAATGGTTGTGGTGATGTTATGGTGGATGTTTGATCATTATATTATCATGATGTTTATTTAGCTTCCTTAGTTTCTGAGTTCAAGAAGATCTTGTGTTAAGAAACTTTCTTCCTTAGGATTTTGTAGACCTCATGTTTATAGCAGCCCCTACATTCCTCTCATTCAAGTCTTCCCTCTATTCATACTCATTCCCAATTACTGATTGAAGTTAGCCAGGACCTTGATTGCTAGTGCATGCTAGCCCTGTTTTCTGAGTTGGAACATTATCACTTTGAGTCTCTTTCCATTTGACCCTTTAAAAGAACTCTTACATTCATATATAACCTGATGGGTACTGGGCTTTCCTTCCATGCAATCTGAAGGCGATTCCTAGTGCTAACAACATCAACTTTGGCCTTATATAACTCTAATAAGGTTGCAAAAAGGGGCTTCTCTACAAGGATTTTTGTCTTGAAATTACCTTGAGTAGGGAGTGGTTTTTATTCTTTTTTTGTTGCCACCTTTTGAGGTTCCTTCCCTTTTTCCTCTTGTGGTACCTCTAGACCAGGAGAATCCTTGACCTCTTCCACTTGGGATTTTCTTCTTTTGACTCCTCCTAATTCTATTATATCTTCTCCTTCTTGGATGCACCCATTATTCACTAGTGATTTTTAAGGGACTGAAAGAAGGGGTGCCTAGTGCAGTTAGAGAATCAACCACTTCCCTATCCTTTTCGTCCACTTTCTTTTTTTTCTCTTTCTTTTGTTGTTTTGATCTTTTGGGCATAGTGATTTTTTGTTGTGCCTCTTCAAATGCTTTCATATCCATATTTATGAAATATTCCCACAAATTTTTGTTCTTTAAAATTGTTTGAGGGAATTTGAAACTATCAATTTTATGAGCCCATGATGTGATAAAAACTCCTATTTTCCCTTCTATACCTTTAGGCTCATTTCCTTTAATGATTGGAGGAGGAATTAAGGGATTCTAAAGTTCTTATGTGGTTCCTAATTTGAAAGGTGTCTAAGATGGTGTAATAGTCTGAAGTGGTAATAATATACCACATTGATCCTATCTTCACATGTGATGTACTTGATGATGTGATAGGCCACTTTTGGCCAAGGATGAGGGAGGTACTCTCTTTTAATACCATTCTTGTCTTCATTGGGTTTCCCATTCAGGAGGAGCCTTTTTGGTAGTAATAGATTATTGTCTCTTCTCTTTATCCCAAGGGAGGCCCATGGGAAAACTAGTTATCTCGATGATGGAGGCTTCATTGATTCAAATTACTAGTTCCATCACCGTGGCCACATACTAGTTATGCCCATTTTTTCGGATTAGAATGTTGTCTTGTCACAACTGTTGATCTGATGTTTTAATTACTCCTTAATTCATGCTCACAACTATTGGAATGAGCCTCCACTTGAATTAATTAACTCCACATGCCAATTGAATCTTAACACAAATTATGAACACCCCCCCAACTGACAAGATGGGTGAACGTCCTCGTTTTCATCACCAAATTAGACTGATACATATTTTTACCATATCAATAATCATGCATATCATTTCAAGAGGCTTAATGATTTTTTAGGAGGAAATATGAATGTGTTACCTTTGTTACCTTTGCATGCATCTAATTTTGTGTCTGTAGGTGGCCGAAGTAATAGCAGATTGTCTTGTTGTTCATCATTCAGTGATTGATTGGTTGGTTGATGATGTTCAGGTCCCCTGCTTGATATTCGTGTTGAAGAATTCCTCATCGATATGGGTGCTACAATTTTCTTTCATAGTGATATCTCAAATATCGTGGCTTCCAAGCGTTCTACATGATAGACAACATTGTGTAGAAATACAAATTTTTATGTTGAAAAGTTTCTACAAGATACATAGTATCCCATAGAAATATGATTTTACTACCCCAATGGTTGTATCCAATGTAGGAATGGTTGGAAAATTTTGTGGTGTTGCTGATATTAACAATTGGTTTGTTGATGTTGGTCTTGACCCTTGAATGCTTGCCATTATTTGTAGAAATAGTCCTGTAGGTTGATCCTATAGAATCATGTAGGATGATCTTGTATAAATCGACAGGATAACCTTGTAGGTTGATTTTATTGAATCAAAGGGTAAAATGAAATGTTGAGTATGGAAAGTGGTATTAATGAATTAGAAAAAGGAAAGACAAATGATTATTATTGAAAATGATGGAAAGTGTTATGTATGGATGTTTGAAAGAAAATAATCTGAAAATTATTATTGTCCTTATTGAGTTGTTGCTGACTGTTTTCTGATTTCCTTCTTGTGCAGATGGTTGTAGAAAATGAAGTGTTGGGTACGTGCACAAAAAAAAATTAGTATTATAAAATCTCTATTCTTTTTTTTTTCTCAAGGAATAGGTGCCATTACTGTTTTTCACCAATACCTCGCCTCATCAAGCCTCTATGAGGTTTTCTTGATGGGGATAGTTATTTATTACTTAGATATGAGACTGCCTCCATTGGAGGTTTTCACCCCACATATCTATCTTGGATGCCTCAGGGAAGTTTTCATCCAGACATTTTATTCTTCATTTTTTTCATATCTCATTAATCATATGGATTGAGATCATCTCTGCTATCGATCACATCTAGATTTTGTGTCTTTACTGTTGTTATGGAATCTTCCCTTGTCATTGGCTTGTTGTAAAATTTTAGCATGAATCCATTTACTAGAAAGGGAATTATTTCTTCATCAATGGTTCTGATATGTATTGAACCATTATCATAACATTTTTCAATGGTGTAAGGCCCTAACCATAGGGTCGTTAGTTTCCCTTTGAAGTATTTGAATCTTGAATCATATAAGAGGGCCCAGTCCCCTTCTTTGAACTTGTTATGCTTAATTTTCTTTTCATTCCTATTCATCCTAAAGTATGCACATGACTGCTAAAGGGCAGAGCTAGGCCACCTCAAGTTTTGAATGGTTGTTTTTTATTTTATTTTGTTGGTCAGTTAGAGGGTTGGTTTTACCAAGATAAGAGCATGGTTGGGTTGGAAAAATGATATAGGTGAGGGTTCTCCTTGGCTGGTGGCACACAAATGATAGACAAGTGAAACAATAGAGGTAAAAACAAAGGGAAACAACAAACCACTCAATGAATAATCTATTGAAATAAGTTTAATACTTAAAATATCATTTCAAGACATTAAACATGTATCAAAAACACAATTACTCCCACAGGTTGCAATAAAAACAAATCTTCACCAAAGCATTATCTATTTTATAGGTTGCATATTAGTAAATATAAGTTATACAATAGCTGAAGGAAATGAAATGTACTTTGCACAGATAAAAAACTTCATTCAAGATAAGATAAAAAACACATGAAGATTTGGACAAAAACACTATCATCACAAGTATATTCACTGGGTATAGAGCTTTAATCCACACATAGAACAGGTCCAACCGGGTGATGTATTGATATTTTTTTCCCAAAAATTGAACCCTCATAACATACAAAAACTGCATATTTATCAAAGTTGTAGAGTCTCTCGTCCATCTAGGACTAAGGCTTAACTCTACACTACCAGTTGTAAAACAACTTATTAACTTAGCTAAAAACACTACTCAAGTATATTAAGGTATACTTTGAGCTTGACTTAATAAAAAAGAAGTGGTTCATATCACACACAAATGACCACTTATTATGCCTTAATATAAAAGAGTCTTGAACTCAAATAACTAAAACTAATGCTAATCATAAAGCAAATTGATGCATATGCT
This sequence comes from Picea sitchensis, assembly GCA_010110895.2. Lineage (NCBI taxonomy): Eukaryota > Viridiplantae > Streptophyta > Pinopsida > Pinales > Pinaceae > Picea > Picea sitchensis. The sequence goes on from SNQJ01S0079741.1 coordinate 34,358, forward strand.
GAATCAAACTGAGTCTTGAAAGAATTAACTAGGAGTGACAAAATTGAGATTCTAAGTCGAGTACAGGTGTATGCGCACTGTTGGAGGCCACTGGGAGATAACTGGGTGTGTTGGCAACTTCTTCAAATTATCTCCTTTAGAAAGAAGCAAGTTTTCTGGTGCTTCTTCTGGAGTCTTCGATATTCCTGCTGTAGTATGGATTATAGTTTCTCCAATTTCTGGTTGTGGTGTTGTAGGGTCAAGACCTGAAGATTCAATTATGTACATGTCGACTATCATTAAGATTCTGCTAGATGAGCAATATGATGCCATAGACTAGCTCGATGTTCCCTTCATTTGGCGCTGTTTAAAAACTTCAAAACATGAAATTGATGAGGACAAGCCACTTCGAAAATTCGGTGTTCGAGAGATTTTGAGTGCAGAGTATACATATCTCCCAAACGACTGAACTCATGAAGTCATCAACCAACACTTTTTTCTAATTAACCTAAGATTATATTTATCATTAAATATTTCGGGACTTCGGGAATCCAACTCTTTGGCGTTTGGAGCTCTAGGGAACTGTGTTTTCTTTGAATTAAAATCTCCTGGAGTGACCATCTCTCGGAGTGACATGGAAGCCTTAAAGGATTTCCACATATAATTTGAAATCAATCGACAGGTGGCATATGAAGTCAGCCGAAAAAAGAGTTTATGAGAAAGGGGCTCTGGGGCTTCGACACTTTGACACTTCGAGATATTTTGAATGTGGAGTATGGATATCTCTTGGAGGAAGATCTCCCAGATTTACGTGGTTGCATGATGTCATAGTCAGTGATGTGTCATAAAAAGAGAGTGACACGTGTCACCTGAAATAATATAGATGACGTAACCAAAGGTCCTTGAAATGAGTGCCATGTGTTATCGAAAAATGAGTGTCATACATTGTCGACAAATGAATGCCACACATCTCTATCTCTTCAAAGTTTGGGAGATTTTGAATGCAAAGTATGGATATCCCCCAGAGGACGATCTCCCGGAGTGACGTGGCCGCATGACGTCATAGTTAGTGATGTGTCACCTGAAATAGTATATATGACGTAACCAAAGGTGCCTGAAATGAGTGACATGTGTCATCAATAGATGAGTGCCACACATCATCAAAATATGAATGCCATGCATCTCCATCTCTCTAGTGTTTGGGATATTTTGAATGCAGAGTATGGATATCTCCTGGAGGACTATCTCTCGGAGTGACGTGGAAGTTCGGGGCTCCGACACTTTGGCACTTCACAGCTCCGACACTTTGGGGCTCTATGTTTGTTCTGGATAAAAACCTCCTGGATGACGTAAATCGTGAAGTGATGTGGAAGTGAGGATCCACTTCGGCAATTTAGGGCTTCGACGCTTTGGAGGTTCACGCTTGTTCTGGATTGAAATATCCCAGAGTGACAATGATCTAGAGTGAAACTTCATATGCTTTGTTGTTAAACCTCACGCTATTTTGAAACCCTAAATGCACAAGAGATGTTGATATTAATTGACTGTTGGATCTCGACCATCGAAAATTTAACTTGTCTATTTTCTCACAATCTAAGCCCGAAATCCACTGCTCTGAATTACTATGTTTTTATTTTGGATGTTTCCTGTGCAAACAAAGGACTTGGTCGACTTGATGCACACTCAATCAATGGTAAACATGATGACAAATATTTCGAGCCCAAACCACGACATGCAATTATCCTTCAAGAAAACATAAATAATTGGTGCAAAGAATCAATCCAGAATTATAATGATAAAAAACTGAGTCATTTAGTAATGGGAAACCGACTTAACCAACCAGAAGAGGAATAATTTTGATGAAGGTATAGGGAAATGAGAGAGGAGGGGAAGGGGTGAAGACTTAGGTTACAACAATTACAATCTTTTCTCTATTTTTGCACTACTTTCATGTTAAAGAGTGATTACAATCTAAACTCATATAAGGAATTTAGTTGACTCAATATTTCTCTTTGTGTTGATGGTAAATCCATGTCTAATTTTTATGTTGTCCTCAATGTATGGTATTAAAATTCAATAGGGAGCATGTATTTATTACCATATACTAAATCAAAGGGTTTGAGCCCAGTGGTAGTATTCCATGTGATGTTGTATGCCCATGCTACTTCCGCGAGTTTCTTTGACCAATATTTCTTGTTCATGCTCATTTTTTTGGTGAGGATGTTCTCCAAGTCTCGGTTGGTGACTTCGGCATGTCCATTTTCTTGTGGGTGGTAGGGTGTTTATTTCCTATGACAAATGTTGTGATCCTTAATGATTTATTATGTAAACTAAGGTCCTTTATTTGTGACTATCTCTCTTGGATAAAAAAACTGGAGAATATGCATTCTTGGAGGAATGCCACTACATTTTGTTCTGTAGCATCCTTCATAGATTTTACTTCAACCCATTTGGTCAGATAGTTAGCGCATACTAATATGTGACTCTTTTATCTTGATGGAGGATCATTTGGGCCTATAAATTCCATGCCCCATTTTTCAAATGGTTCCAATGCTACTTGGGGCTGGAAAGGCATCTCATTCCTCTTTGTAGGCTTCCCCATTATCTGACATTCATCACAATATGAAGTGTATTTTTGAGCATCTCCATGTAAGGTCCATCAATAGTATCCAACTTGTAAGATCTTGTAAGTTGTCCTCTTTGATCCATAATGTCCTCCAAATGGTTCATCATGAAAATCATGTATAATATAATGTACTTCATCTTCTCTTATGCATCTCCTCAATATTTGGTCCGGGAAAAGTTTGAATAGATAACCAACTACCCAAGTATAGGTTGAGATTTTCTCTTGTGGGGTGGTGGTGGGTGTTTTTTCCCATGACAAATGTTGTGATCCTTAATGATTTATTATGTAAACTAAGGTCCTTTATTTGTGACTATCTCTATTGGATAAAAAACTGATAATATGCATTCTTGGAGGAATGCCACTACATTTTGTTCTGTAGCATCCTTCATAGATTTTACTTCAACCCATTTGGTCAGATAGTTAGCGCATACTAATATGTGACTCTTTTATCTTGATGGAGGATCATTTGGGCCTATAAATTCCATGCCCCATTTTTCAAATGGTTCCAATGCTACTTGGGGCTGGAAAGGCATCTCATTCCTCTTTGTAGGCTTCCCAATTCTTTGACATTCATCACAATATGAAGTGTATTTTTGAGCATCTCCATGTAAGGTCGGTCAATAGTATCCAACTTGTAAGATCTTGTAAGTTGTCCCCTTTGATCCATAATGTCCAAATGGTTCATCATGAAAATCATGTATAATATAATGTACTTATTTGCTATGCATTCTCAATATTTTGAACCGTGTAGAAAAAGTTTGAATAGATAACCAACTACTCAAGTATAGGCTGAGATTTTCCAGACATCATCTTTCTCTCAGAAGAGAATGTTGAGGGAAATTCCCTTTTTTCAGATAATTTGTTATGTTAGAAAACCGAGGGGTTTGTGTTGATATGAAAAAGAGATTCTCATATGGAAATTGATCATAAATCATGTCTTCTTCAATAAGAATAGTCAACTCTTTGATTGCTGCTGGTTGTCATTGATGTCAACCCCTTGAAGAAAGACATCGTATAATAAAGGTTTGGGTAATTGGACCCAATAGTGTTCTGATGTGAATAGGACTCATTATTTTTTTTGTCATGGTTACAAGAAGTAATATGATGAACTCCCATGTATCCCTTATATGAAGCCTCACGGAAGACATTTTGCAGAGTAAGAGAACCCACAATTAATCATGGAATAATGAGGATGAAAGGACAATGAATTTTTTTAGGGAAACTATCCATCTATGATAGTGCTTTTCATTCCATTTCTCGTGGTATATGGAATGAATATAACTCCTCATGGTTAGAGAGTTATGGCCATGAGAAGTTGGAGACCCCGGGTTTGGGTAATGGACCCAAGTTTGTTTGATGGGTAACGATATGAGTTATGATATATTTTCAGATAATACTATTCTATATGGATAGTACATGTCATTCCATTTTTGGTGGTATGTGGAACGTCACATAACGCCTCACGGTTTGAGAGTTATGGCCTTACGAAGTTGGAGGACCCTCATTTGTCATCTAGAAGCCCCAAAAGGTCAAAGTAGTCAAAGTGGTTTAAGAGATTTTTAAAGGATAAATAATAAAGTGAAGTGATGAGTGTATTATAATTAAAATTTAATACAAAATAAATTATTTTTTTATAATAATTTTAATGGAGAAATTAGAAGTGGGTTAACCCTAAAATAAGGAAAGTAGGCCAAGTGACCTAGAAGATGTTTTTAAGGAAGCTACTTGGAGAGTATAAATAAGAGGAAAGGCTCTCTCATTTAATACACACTTGAGCATATTGAATATCTATAGGTGTATGAGGTAACCAAGGATATATAAACTGGAATTCTTAGTGAAGGTGAAGAAAACAAGGCCGAAATGCAAGGAATGATACATTCTTTTGATGGTGCTTTCTAAGGTATGTTTTTTTTTCAGGTCATCTCACCATTTTCACCATAATTTTTTTTCTATAATGATTCAGACCTTGAAATTTCTATTGCATTGAGGAAACATATCCAAGTATCTATGGTAAAAAATTCATCTTGTGGGTCGTTATATTTTTGGATTTACACTCCGTGGAAACTAGGGTTTGTGGCTAGTCCTGAAACTAGTCAAACACAAGTGTTTCAGGTAAAAAAGTCATAAATTCTTCATAAAAGCTCCAAATTTAGTGAAAAAAAATGTGTTGGTTATAGTATAATATTTAGTATGTTGTGTAATAGTTTCAGATAGATTCAACAAATATTTTATGTAGGGAATGCTCTACAAGGTCGCTCTCTAGAATAAGCCAAAATTCAGCAAGGTATGTCATTTTTGCTATAAATCCTTTTCTGAGAGGTTCTAAGTAGTGAAACTTGGCGGAATTGCATAAACCACACCAAATAACATTGTGTATCTGTTTCAGATCTTTATACATTACAGGTACAAAGTTATGATTACTTCAATTTAGGGTTGTTGACTAATCCAAAACTAGGCATGTGAGACTAAAGAAAAGTTTGATGAAAATGATAGTCTCTTGTTGTTAAAGTTAAGGAACTTTTGCAGGAATGTGAGATACAAATCATATTTGTATGATGAAATTGATGAGGGATTTTGGTTGAGGTACATGTTGAGTACATGATTGAGACAAGTAGTTGATGAGTTGGCACATACCTGAGGTGTATAGTTGATGATGCTGGTACATATTGATGAGTAGTTGACACATGATTGGTACATTCTTGGTACATGGTTGGATGCACTTGTTTATGGAACATGTTAATTACAGGTTGTTTGGTACAAGTTGGTGCATGGTTGATGCACTTGCTTATGGTACAGATTGATTACAGGTTGAGGTACAGGTTGATGCATGGTTGATGCATGGTTCAGATTTA
>SNQJ01S0079741.1:45136-56523 GCA_010110895.2 Picea sitchensis
AGGAGGGTCATGAGGATGAAAAGGTTATCGAAAGGATTTGAAATGTTCATAGAGATCGTGTCCCGATGAAGTCCTTCATACAGAACGAGCAGGTGTGGGATTGGTATTTACTGCAGTGCTAGGACGAACAGGAGTCCTATACTCATCACCAAATATTGGTTCTGTGGATCCCATATATGTTTCGGTAAAGATCCTCTACAGTAATCGTGGGATCTCTTCGTCTATGACGTTCCCAAGGGAGTCTAAACGAACCAAAAGTGGTTCGAGAGGATTTACCGACACAAATGTAGTGGGATTTTCAACCGTAACCAAAGCGCCTTCTGAGTTATCTAACAGAGGAGCAATATCACTTCCAACGTCGGATCGATTTTCTACCTCTCTATGGTAGTTGTCTTCTGGAGGGTTAGGAGGTAAGGGTTGATAGCCTTCCGGAGGAAGCCCTTGCATCCTACGTGATTGGTGAAGACATTTGTCATCTACGGGCTGAATTGTGGAGAATAACAGAACACATTGAAAATATAGGGCCAACTAACAAAAAGAAATAGCACACACTAATAAAATCTAGGAATCAACTAAGCAAACAAAACTTATCTCGATGACCGTACTAGTTGGTGATAAAATCCAACATCGCGTGATCAAGTCGAGAAGGGGCTAGGATATGGTGGAATAGTTACAATGGCGACCTGCTTAACGGAATTTCACCTTGGTGCAAGCTTCCACGCAGTAATTGTGGATTTACCCTCCAAGGAGCTCAAGTGAGTTTGACCAATGTTTGTTCCAGGTACAGTGAGACTTCCCTTCACCGTCACCTTGTGTAAGTACCTAAAGATTATGGCAACTAAAGATACCAATTTGCAGTGAGTCCCTGGGCGGGTACAGTTGATAGTCCGATCCGAAACGTATGGGCAGGATAACAAGTCTGAAATCAACTCAAGAGGCTCCCACACATAATCGTGGGTATACCTTCAAGTGACCCCCAATATACGATCCGACCACTACAAACAGTTGAACCACGGAGGGATAATCTTTGTAATTCACTCGAATGCGACCTCGTGCATAACCCCTGTGTGAGAGGGGGATCCCAGAAAACCAAAACGACAATTGGATTTGACTCTCCCTAGCTCAGGATGTTAATGTTTGTTTTGAAAACTTTGGAGAGTTGTACTCATAGCCTAATCCAAAGCGCTAACCCTAGTCTACTGTTGGTGGAAGATCCTAACAACAAAAAAATATTCTAGATAATTTTTAATTAGCGTTTGTTTTATAGTTGTTCTTTACTCAAAGGGTGCACGAAAGTGAAACTGGTGGAATGATGACTCAATTCCCAAAACGATGCATAAAATATGATAAGAAATCATTTATTTTCAATGAACGCTTATTTAAGGGAAAGAGAAAGCGTCGTTTTCACTATCAAACACTAATATGAAATGTCCTCAATCAATTGGTTCTCAATCGAATCCAATGCAATGCTAAAACATTTCAGAAATGCCTTCTAATATGCAAACCAATAACTAATATGTATTGTTGTCGTTTGTATGTGAAAGATGATTAATTCAATGCAAAACTTCTCCTACCAACTACCTTTTCAGATCAAGGAGATTTGGACAAGTATAAGCAGATTTTGCACAAATGACACACACCCTCTTGCTATGATCGAAACAAGAAGAAAAGAGAAAAAAAAAGATAACAAAGAAAATCAAACAATTCACACAAAAGAGAGATGTTTAAGAACGATGACCTTGAAGAACCAAATGATATGATTCACAGATTTATGATTCCCTTCACCAGAGTTCCCGTTGAGTCGGATAAGAGAGAAGAAAGCAATCGATTGATTCCAAGTTCAACAGCAGAAAAAATCAAAAGAAGGAAGAAGGCCACAAAATCTGAACAGAAACGTGCTCATTCCTCAGAAGGAAGGATGTCAAAGGTCAATGGGAAGAAGCATTGAGTCACAAAGAACCTCAGCAAGTGAAAAAACAAGGTCTGGACCTCAGAAAATGCAATTTTGGAAGGTATTTTTGCAAAGGAGAGGTTGGCGCTCTGGTGTAAGGGACACTAGAGCGTTATAAAGATATTTCTAAGACTTCCATGGAGTGTTGGAACTAGGCTAACATAGGCACAGGGGCGCCAGGCTTCAAAAACTCAGAAAATTGTCCAAAAACCCAAAATTTCAGTCAAATTTTGTCAATCAAGATGCATGTGATGGACTAAGGATTCAATAAGCAGGTGAATTCATACATACAGGGTGAACAAGGCCTAAAATAACAAAGGGTAAGAGAAGTTCTATGAGGAAAACCAAAAAGCAAAAGTTTTGATTTGATCCCCGGTGGAGTTGCCAATTTCTGTTGAAGGAAAATCTCCCTACGGACATGTAGATCTCCTCTTGAGAGCTAGACTCTTAAATCTTAATACAAAAGATGCTTATCATGGTCACTGACTTCCTTTTAGATCTAGATAAACTAATGTGTGAGGAGGAAGGAGAAAAGAAGTACCTTTTACCGGTGTTTGTCTTTGCACGATCTGAGTTAAGCTCCAATCTTGAACTCTTCGATAAGCCCTGTAGACAAACAAGATACAACCAGCTTCCTACCCTACTAAGATTAGCTTAAAATAGACCTATCTACTTAGAGACAAGTTCATGTCATATCAAGCACAAACTAGAAAGAAACAGGCCAAGCAAATTATATTGATGAGAACAACAACGAAGAAAACTTACAACCATAGATGCGAGTGCAACAGCTTCATCAAGTCCTCCTTGTCTAACCCTTTCTCAAAAGACCCACGATCAGAATGACAATAAATTCACTGATAATTCTCCTCCACTTCACTGTGTGTTTCCTATGAGATCATAGGTTACATGCTTCTAATCATTCCCCCCATTTCACCATAAGAAAGCCTGCTTATATAGGTTTAGAGAGGCCCAACCACTTGAGATATCTTTGGGGTAAGTTGAGGATTTTCCTCCTTCAGTTAGGGATATTCCCTAAGATCATGGCTTGACCAAGGATTTGAATCCAACTGCCTTCAAATATTGAAGAGATCTTTCCCCCATTCTTCTCAACAAACCAATTGTTGCCCAAAATAGGTAGCACTCCCCCAAAAGGGAAATCACATCATTATAACACTCCCTAGTAATGTATAGTGGGGCACCAACACTCCTGACAGTAGAATCACTCCTCCAAAAGGGAACATGGAGTGTTATAATGCTCCTTGATAGTCTATAGGGGACCACGAGCACTCCTGAGAGAGGTATAGGAGAGCGTTCTCCTCTAAGAACTCAATTTTTGTGGTTCTTTCAAATGGCAAGAAGTTCATAAACCCATTTAACCATTCCTCTTCTTCCAAATCAAATGTTTGAGGTGTTTCAAATGTCCTTCCGAGGTCATTATAAGCACGACATAGGAATTATGGCAGTATGCTTCTTCTGACATTTGCGACACTTGCGACCAAAATGCGACACTTGTAATGACAACACTTGCGACACTATCGAAGTGAGTATTTTTTATGTGTAACAATTGTCGTGTCTACTTCATTAGGCTTCTTGGTGGCTTTGATTTTATCTTTCTTCTTTTGCACAAGGATTTCTGGTAGAGATTTTTCTTCAACAACTTTCCTAGGAATTGATGATCTTATGAAAGGTCTTCTGCCCTTGGTATTGATTGTTGGAGGAGAAGAGGGGAAGTGTAACGTCTTCCCTTTCTTGGATGTAGTTTTGGTAGAAGAAGGAACCTCTTCTAACCCTGGTGGAGGAGGTGGTGAAAAATATCTTTGTGGGGAAGGACAATCTTCCTCCTTAGCTCCTGTGACCTGCTTGCTAACCACTGAAACTTGAACAGGGGCTCTGCCATTTCTCTTCCTACTAGTCCCTGCTTTAACAACACTGGTGGGTGATAAAGGACTTGCATTATGTGATTTAGGAGTAGATGCTAGATCCAACTTGAAGTGAGAAGCAATAACAGAATGCTCCCATGAAATCTCTTTCTTACCCAATTCCTCAGAGACTATCATTCTGATCAATCCAGAGTGGAAAAGGCTAGTATCCACATCCTTAGACTTGGATTGAATCCTGTCTGACATCTTACCTATGCTACTTAACAAATAATAGGGAATATTCATTTCAACTTTACCAGTAAAATGCAATAAAATCCTTATATGGTACTGGTACAATGTGTTAAATCTCCCTTCACATGTAAAATATCTCTGGATGATCTTCAATATCCTATCAAACTATTCAATCAATTGATTCCTTCGCACACCTTTATACAAATCATTGCCTTGATGTTCAAGTTTAAAGAGATATTTGGCATAGGATAAACTCAAAGCCATGGCTTTGAACCACTTTTCACCCGTAATAGGGATTCCTCTTGCAGCTGAGTTAGAGGCTTCAGTCACCTCAAATTCCAAATCCCCAACCTTGGTTCTCTTGCCATCAAAATGTAATGCAAACTGCTTTTTCACCTCTGGATGGCCTCTTTTCATATTCTGGCAGAAAGAGAGGCATCCCACTCTTTGAAATACCTCTCTTTCCATGGGCTCTGTATCAAAAAGATGCATATCCACAGGTTCTATCCTAACCACCTTGCCCCCTTTGTGTTTCTTCTTCATCTAAGGAGTCTATGTCGCTTAGAATGAGAGCCTCTCAAGGATTATGGGGTAGTAATAGCCAGGAGGACTTGAAATCGGGCTTCAGATATACAAGATTGGCCTTTTAAAATAGACTGGTGCTAGTAAGCCAAGTTTTGACTGTGGGAACCCCACCCTTATATTTGTACAGGTATTGAGATTTTGGACAATGAGGGGGTAATCTGCAACTGGCCCTTTGTAGCTGGGTAAAAACGTTTAACTCAAAAAATGAAAGGAAGCAAGGGAGACATAGAGGGGTTAAGCAGCACCTCTGGGTAGCATGATGTGTATGCAGAGGATAGATTGTTTATATTCTTGCAACCTTAGTAGCTATGGTGATCAGATGTAATCATACTTTGATACAATAAAATGAAGTTCACAGGTTTGAAAAGGGAGGAGACAAGGATATGATGTGAATATGATTCCCTTACAACTGTGCAAGCCCGATAAAACAAAATTTGAGGACTAATTATTTGTGAAAACTAATGTACAGAGGAGGAAACATGGGATACCTATGGAGTAGACACATGTTTGAAGCTTCAGTGAAATCTCAGGATGAAGTCGCGAACATTTCGGCCCTCGAATCTACCTCAGCATCAAATTTGGTCGCTCCGTTGTCGCCTAGTTAGAACTATGAGTTTGAGCAACGCAGCATTCTTGAATTTTCAAATCATAAATCGTTATCAAGGCTCGTAAATATGATATCTTGGCGATATCTTTAACCAACTCCTGTCACTCAAAAAAGGAACATGACATTAGTCATGGTAATCATAACTCGTGGTGGAAATCATGATGAACGGGAAAGGCGCTATGGAACCGCCTGATGAGTGAGAAGCACTCCAATTTAAAAAATGATTGGATAGGTAAGCAAGGACAGCAAAGCATGCCCACAAGGTCATGAGTGAGGAGAATGGTGTGTCACATCGGTCTAGTCATGGGAGGGGATGGATCGATCCTAGTGACATATAAATGAAGGGGTCCAAAATTCAAGTCATGAACTAAAAAGGTTTTAAGTCCAAAAATCAATTTGAGGATCAAACTAGAGCTATGACTCAAAACTTTATTCATCTAAGGGAACCTAACAGACATAAAATTTAGAAGGATGAAACTTAAAAAATTAAAATCTAAGGCTTAAAAAGGGATAAAAACAAACTAAAAAACCAAGGCAAATTTAGTGTGATAACAAATTTCATCAAATGGAAAAGAGTGGAAGAAGACAACAAAGGAAAACAGAAAGAAGAGGCTTCTCAAGAGTTGGAGAAGTAGCTCCAACTTATGCAGGAAAATTTTCAGATCATGACAATGCAAAAAGTGGAATATACCCAGAAGTTGAAGTTGGAAAACTAGAAGCTACAGCAACAACTGAACAAGGAAAATTTAGAACTACATGACAAGAATGAACAAGTGGAATGTTGGAATATTGAGAGGGGGCGTGAATCAGTATGTGCACAATTAGTACTTTTAATCACAATAGAAAACCTCCAATAAATATTATGATCATTCAATATATCATCAACACCATAATTCAATGCATAATCATCACATAGACACAATACACCATAATTTTACGTGGAAACCCAATGCAGGAGAAAACCATAGAATAATTTTCTTATTTGTCAAAGAGTACATTCATTGGAAGCGCCAACTTCCTATTTCTCCATATACAACTGGAAGGAGGATCCAACCCCCTATTTATAGGTTACAACCTGAAGGAAGCTCCAACTCTCTTATTTACCGGCTCCAACCAGAAGGAGGATACAATCCCCTTTCCTTGCCCCGTCTTACCACCCTGAAATATAAATGTAGACCAACCTGACACTACCTATGTCTCTATAACTGATAACATGTTTTTGTTGTTGTTTATGATACCTATGTTGTTGCTACTGATATCTATATCTCATCAATATTGAAACCACACATACCTCATACCAAGATTCACAAAAGAGTTCTCTGAATCAAATGATTATGAATCACTAAGACATACCTATTCACGATTTCTTCTTAATACACACTCTAACACACACAAGAAGACATACCTTAACCCTATAGATGACCTAAGTTTTAGATCCTTTATCTTCAACACTTTTTCCTCACAGGTTTGCGACCCTATACATTATCTGCTCGGGGATGTCCGTGCTTTTCCTCACTGCAGCCCATGGATGTCCACATGTTTCCTCTTGAAACCTGTGGATTTACTCAAAGAACCTATGTCTGTAACTTATTCTCTATATGCTCGACTCCTACAAACTTCTTCCTTCACTGGACTTTGATGACTTCAACTCACTGCCTCAAATATTCCAATTTGTATTCGCATAAGTAATCTTCAATTGAATCTTCTCTGTGTTTTAATGAGGATCTCATGCAACTTGTTAACTTCTTATGCAACTTGTTAATTTTTGTTTACAATTGATTTAACATGCAACTGACATGCATCTTGTTAACTTATGTTTATAGCTCCTTTACCTTGACAACCAATCTTTCAACAATTAATCTAAACAATTAATCTTTCAACAATTAATCTTTCAATAATTAATCTTTCAACAATCTCCCTCTTTGGAATTTATGGCAACACTTAGAAACAAGACTTCCCATGCTCATGTTGGCTCCCCCTTTCTTCATGCATCTTCTCTTCATTTCCATGCCTCTATTTTTATATCCCCCTTTGACATCAATGGAAAAGGGTGACTTCTCCTTGGGTATGCTCCCCTGTCTGTAAGCCTCTGATCTATATTGATGTTTCTCTTCATGGTGCTTCCTCATGTAAATATATGATAAAATATTTCAAAAAACATTCAAGTCTTTCAAGAGTATCGTTTCTCTCCCCTTGTCTTACTATGGAAACTTCCATGTAGATCACTTTGGGGTTGAAACTGCTCCAAGTTTTTCACGAAGATACTCAAAATTGTCCCTCAGAATAGGTTTGGTGAATATGTCTACAATCTGTTATTTTGTACCAACATACTCGACCTTGATTTTCTTCTCTATAACTTGTTCCCATAGAAAGTGAAACTTGATCGGAATGTGTTTCATCTTGGAATGCATCATTGGATTCTTAGAGATACTTATAGCACTAGTATTATCATAAAATATTGGAATAGGCTCACCATATTCCACTTGTATGTTCTACAAAGTTTTCTTCATCCAGAGAACCTGTGTAGAACATGATACTAATGCAATATACTTTTCTTCTTTTGTGGACAATGATATTGAATATTGTTTCTTGCTCAACCAGGATACCATACAATCACCCAAGAAGAAGGCTACACCACTTGTACTTCTTCTATCATCAACACTTCTTTCTCAATCTGCATCTGTGTATGCAACTAGAGATAGATCATTCCCTTTTGGATACCATGATCCATAGTCTTTTGTTTCTTTGATATATTTGAATATTCTCTTTACTTCCATAACATGTGTTTCCTTTGGTGTTGCTTGAAATATGGCAACCTGTCCAACTACTTGCATCACATCCGATCTAGATGTTGTCACATAGAGTAAATTGTTGATCATTTATCTGTAGAGTCTTTGATCTACATCCTTGGATTGATCATCTTTTTCTCAATTTGCAACTAGTCTGCATGGGAGTACTTACGAGCTTGCAATATACCATTCCAAACTTCTTTAGAATTTCTTTCATATACTTGGTCTGGGAGATGAAAATACATTTATCTTGTTGACATATGCGGAGTCCCAAAAAGAAATAAAACTCACCAAGTAATGACATTTCAAATTCATTATGCATGTTTGTAGCAAATTTCTGACTCATCATGTCATCATTACTTCCAAAATAATTTCATCAACATAAACTTTGATTATCAATATACTACCTTGATTTACCTTTATGTAGAGATTGTTGTATGCATTTCCTTTTCTGAACCCTTGTTGTATATACATCTCCAATCTTGAATGCCATGCTCTAGAGGATTGTTTGAGTCCATACAATGCCTTCTTCAATACGAAAACATAATCTTCCTTTTATTACAGTAGAAACCCTTCTGATTGTTCGATGTAGACTTATTATTCTAGTTCTCCATTTAGGAAGGATGATTTTACATCCATCTGATATAATTTGATTTTCTTAGAACATGCATAAGCCAAGATCAGTCTAACTGCTTCCATTCTGGCAACTGGGGAAAATGTTTCTTAAAAATCTATTCCTTCAACCTAATCATATCCCTTGCATACTAACCTTGCTTTGTTCTTGGTTACTTTTCCATCCTCGTTCAACTTGTTTCTAAATACCCATTTTCTGTCACTCACATTCATCTTGTTTCTAAATACCCATTTTGTATCAATCATGTTCTTATTCTTAGGCCTTGGAACAAGTTCCCATGTTTCGTTCTTCTCTATCTGATCCATTTATTCTTCCATAGCTTTTATCCAATGTTCATCTATGATGTCTTCTTCAAAACTATTGGGTTCAACAATGCTAGATTTATGTTTTCTGATGAGCACAAATTTCTCTAGGTTTCAACTCCTGCATCTTTATTCCCAATGATTTGTTCTGGTGGATGATTTTTTTGCACTCATCGGTTAGGATTTTTGGGAGATATATTTTTTTATCATCTTCCTCTTATTATACTTCTGGCTTCCCTTCTTCTTCTTTTGATTCTAATTCTTCTTTCAAATCCTCTTCTCCTTCCTGCTCCACTGAGTCTTTGATTTCTTCTTTGGGATTTCGTACACTCATCTCGTCAATTTGTACATTGATGTTTTCCACTATTTTGTTGAATCTCATATTGAAACACATGTACGCCTTTCTCTTGCTTGAGTACCTGACAAATATGCCTTTGTCAACTCGAGAGTAAAATTTTCCAATCTTGTTGTTGTCGGAAAAATTAATCAATGCAGACACAGACCAATCTCCCTAGCTTGGGAACCCAAAGCTAGAACAAAATAGCATAGAACATATAAATTTTCTTAGATTCATACAATCGAAATACTGATAGGTAAGGACTCATACCTTGTTACCGATGGTTTTCCTCACTAATTGAAGCTCCTAGCTTGATTCATAGGTTTTTGAATGGAAACCTATATAAGAAAACAAGCTAACCAGTGAAAGAAACAATAGTACTTATGTTACAGGTGAACCCTCCTGCGGACAAGCGGATTCCCTCTTCGTCTCTAGACTCCTAAGGCAAAGACAGAAAAGTGCTTAACATGGACACTGACATCCTTTTAGGTCTAATTAAGATAATGAATGAAGAGGAAGAAGAAAAGTGTACCTTGTTAACAACGTTCGTCCTCGCTAAGTCCAAGTTGAGCTTCGATCCTAAGCTCCTCGATAGGTCCTATAGAACAAACAAGGATACAACAAGCTTCCTATTCTACTGAGATTAGCCCAAATATAGATCTATCTACTAGAGACAAGTTCATGTGGAACAAACATAAACTTTAAAGAAACATGCCAAGCATGTATGTATATTAATGAGAACAAATGAAGAGTACTTACAGACCAAACTTGATGAAGGTGCAACAGCTTCTTCCGGTTCTCTTTGTCCAACCCCTTTGCTCAAGTAATCTAGACTGATTATGCTTCAATGGTGCCTTACTTATGAGATCATAAGTTTTGTATAATTATCAATCTCCATCTATTGTATGTTACCTAAGAGATCATAGGTTTCATATCTCCAACCTTTTATGTGTCTTTCTCCATGAGAAGGCCTCCTTATATAAGCTTGGAGAGGCCCAACCACTTGAGAGATATTTGGGATAAGTTGAGGATTCCTCTCCTTCAGTTTTGGATCTTACCTAAGATCATGCCTTGAACTCATATTCGAATCCAACTACCTTCAAATATCAAGGGGCTTGTCCCTTTATTCTCTCCAACAAAGAAAATTTTGCCCAAAAAGGGCCAGCGCTCCCTCAAAAAGGGGCACAGAGCGCTATAACACTCCCCTAGAAGAGGGTAAATAGCATCAGTGTTCCTTTTCAGTGGGTAGGGGAGCACTCCCTCCCAAAATTGATATTTTAGTGGCTTTTTCCAATGGAAAAAGGTGTGTACCCTTTGTCAATTGATTTCTCTTCTTCAAAACTAGTCTTTGAGGTGTCTTGGTGTCCTTGTGATGTCATTAGAGAGACGACATAGGTAAAGTGATGTTTGTGACACTTGCGACCAATATGAGACACTTGCAGAATTTATAATGACGACACTAGCCATCATTGCAATGAGTGATTTTGATGTGTAACAGATTGCCCCCCCAAGTGTGAAGTCAGAAGACGATGATGACTGAAGTACTTTGTAGACTTTTTCGAGCAAGGGTATGGATGCAGAGAGGCTGGAAAAATCTGCACACAACCATCAAACAAATATTATGACATTTTTCAAACCCAAGGCAAGTATACCTATGCTTGAGTGATAAAGACTTTCCAGGTATGGCCGCCATAAAATACATTGCGGATCCATAATCATATTGACTAAAGAGTATAGCCACCAAAGATACAATGTGGATCTATACTTCCATAAAATGAACTGATCATAGCAACGAAAAATACGCAGTGGATATATGAGACGACAAGACATAGCCACGGACCAATACAAAGTGGATCTATGTAATAGTATATGCGTCAATCTTCAAAAGAAAATTCGTCGCAACTTGGGAAAAGTATATATCAGAGTGATCACTCAACCCAGGGTCTTCTTACTGATCCAAATGTAGTATGATTATAACCATGTGAATAGATGTCCTGATGTCGAACATGGCAGAAACCACTTGATTACCGGTCAATGATGTAAACCGTTAACAAGCACGAGGGAAATCACC
>SNQJ01S0079742.1:10357-32498 GCA_010110895.2 Picea sitchensis
TTTAGACAATGATTTATATTTTTCCTAAGGACATTGATAACAAAAGGAAAATGTTCGTCACATTGTGACGATGGGAAATGTTCGTCACAATCCGACATTGGGAAATGGTTGCCACAATGCGACTTTGGGAAATGTTCGTCACAATGCGACATTGGGAAATGGTCGTCACAATGCGACATTGGGAAATGTTTGTCACAATGCACCGTAGGGAAATGTTCATCATAATGAAATGTTTGGAAACACTTGAAACAATGTAGAATCATCTTTTAGTTTTGCGACGTTGGGAAAATGGCAGATAGAATGTGGCGTCAAGATTTTTTGTCACATCGCGACATTGGGAAATGTTCGTCAGAGTGTGACGTTGGGAAATGTTAGTCACGATGAGATGTATGGAATCATGTTTTACTTTTTGGACAATGATTTATATTTTTCTTGAGGACATTGATAACAAAAGGGAATTTTTTGTCACATTGGGACTATGGGAAACGTTTGTCACAATGCGACATTGGGAAATGGTCATCACATTGCGACATTGGGAAATGTTCGTCACAATGCGATGTAGGGAAATGTTAATCATAATGTAATGTTAGTCACAATGCAATGGAAATGTTCATCATAATGCAATGGAAATGTTAATTACAATGAGATGTATGGAATCATGTTTTACTTTTTAGACAATAATTTATATTTTCCTAAGGACATTGATAACAAAAGGGAAATGTTCGTCAGAATAATAGTAATATGGTTCTCTTTAATGTAATGTAATACACTGAAAGTGAAAAGTAAAAAGCAAAAAACAAAACGTTTATGTTAGGAAATAACTAAAGTATGAAAATTAGCAACAATAATATTTTAATGAACAATATAAAAAAAAATCAATGCATAGAATATAGAAGGAAATGGATAAAAACTATAATTTTAAATATAGAAGGAAATAGATAAAATCTAAAGATTTCAAAGCATAGAATATAGAAGGAAATGGATAAAATCTATAGTTTTAAATACTTTGCATAAAAAAAACATTTATTTCAAAACAATAATATTCAAGAAAAAGGAAAATTAACTATCTTTACATTGAGTTTGAATATAATATAAAAACTAATAGTATTAGATATTTGAAAAAAGTAAATTACTTGTTTAAATAAACAAATGTAAATGAAGTATTGGAGTCTTTTCATTTTCTCAAGGTTGATTTGAGTGAAACACTAAATGAAACTAAATCATGTACTTTGAATTATTCGATGGTTATTTTACTTGAAACATTTTTTTTTGAAAAATCTATAATTTAACCTTATTTGTTTATTTTTTAATATTTACATAGATTATGTGAAGAGACACATGTAAAGATTCAATTCATATTACTTGCTATGAATGATGATGGTAACCATATAAATAATAGATTAATAGCTATGTCCTACATAACATTTTGACAAAGCCTTGCAACAAAAAAAACAACGACTTTTAAATGTCATTCTATAATATATCATAAAAACATTATGAAAATTAACAACAATCAATTGTTTCCTTCTCTTAAACTTTAATAAACTAATTGATATAATAAACTTTAGTTTTATTCTTAAAAAAACACAACTTAAAAAATTATATTCTTTTTATTTTCAACCATTTCATTAATACTTAATATATGTGTTATAAAGAATAAAAATATGTATATTTAAAAAAAAATCAAATATATATATATATATAAAGAACACAGATAACATATTAAATAAAATAAATAAAAGCATCATTTAAAAAAATTAATATATTTAAACATAAATCAACTTATATAAAAGAATACGTGTATATATGTAAAGTAACGCATCATAAAACACATGCATAGTATATTTAAATGGGTAATAAAAAAATCATATTTAAAATGCATCATAAATTTAAATCCATGGTAAATTTAATATATATATATATATATATATATATATATATATATATATTATTTTAAAAATCTTAAATACATTAAAATAATCAATTTAAAGTAAAACAATATATAAATTAGTCATTTAAAAGCAACATATTTAAACACATATAAACTTGGAATTTAAACTGAACATATAAATGCATCATTTAAACACAGACAACATATAAAAGCATCATTTAAAAACACCATTTAAACACACACATGGTATATTTAAACACATGCATGATATATTTAAATGGGTAATAAAAATTGTATATTTAAAACGCATCATAAATTTAAACCCATGATAGATTTAAAAGCATAGTTTTAAAAAATGATATATTTAAATATAAGTCAACATATATATATATATATATATATATATATATATATATATATTATTTTAAAAATCTGTAAATGAATTAAAGTAATCAATTTTTATTTTTTTTTAAAAGTATCATTTGTAAACAAGTAATTTAAATGCAACATATAAACAACCCAACATAAAAAATGGTCCATTTAAACGTAAATGAATGCAACATAAAAACTGGTCATTAAACGCAACATATAAATATATATGCGAGAGTATATAAACTCATCAACCCATCATATAAACGCATGAACTCAGAATAAAAACGGGTCATTTAAACGCAACATATAGATATAAAAGGGAGTGTATATATATGTCAAGTTAAACACAATGTATATATATATGCACATCTTATTAAAAATAAAAATAACATAAAATATAAAGTAATTATTTATATGGTGAATGTTTATATTAAATACATTTTAAATACATACTGTAATGCATTTAAAGTTGAAATCATAAAACCCTAAATCCCAGAATATGAACCAGATCATAAATTGTAAATCCGAGAATTAGAAATCGTAAATAGCTATTTGATGAAGCTAAATGGGTGATTAGTAAACCTAAATTTCTCATGGTTATAAACCATAAACTCTACATCATAAACCAAAATTGAAATTGTAAACCGTAAAAAACACCCAAATCTTAAACAGTAAATAAATAGTAAACAATAAAGTAAATTACTCTACATTATAAACCAAAATCAAAATTGTAAACAGTTAAAAACACCCAAATAATAAGCAGTAAATAAATCGTAAACAGTAAATTGTCCTTCGCTTGCTTAGGTTGCAATGTGTATCAACATAAATCAAAATTGTAAACAATAAATAAAAAACCGAAATCCAATGTGTCCAATCCGTGCTAGTAACAATAACAACAACCAAAGTCAGAAATTGTAAACAGGAAACAAAAAACCTAAATCGTAAACAACACTGTTTATTTTATTCCCAGCCGCATCCACGCTTACCCACTTTGTGTTCATTCTGCATTTACACAATACACCCATTCTACCAACATTCTACCATTAACGCTTAGAATTAAAGGTAATACGTTTTCCATTTAAAATACTGTAATTTTTTTGAAACAGTGGAAATAAAATAGTGGTAGTATGTTAGCATCCAACGCATGATAATCAATCAACCCAGATAGGGAAAATCATATCGCCAGTTTGAAATTGAATTTGCATTACAAGTTATCTGAAAATACTATATCCGTCAGAAAGTTTGAACACCCATCCCCACTGTAATTCTTTACTGTAATATTTTTTTTGCCTGCATGCGACTGAGTCTAAATTTAAAAAATTTCAATTGGAAAACGTTTACAGAATGGGTGGCTAATAGAATCCGTATGGGTGGTTCAGAGAATGTGTGGCGGTTCAGGTCGTGCATGCATGCAGCTTTCTATAAAGCGCCCTTCCCCGTGTAAACATGCATGCATGCCGCTGTGTGGAAAAAACTTAAATTCCCAAAAGCTCACATAATGTGTGGCGGTTTAGGTCCTGGAATGTTCATAATGTGGGAGGTAATGCTTGAAGGTTGTGGCATGCATACATATTAATCATTGAACATGTCAATTATATTCTTAATCATTTGAACGTGTCAATTATATATGCTCACAGTAAGTTTTTAAGTATTTTTAAGTAAATGTAAAAAAGTAAACATGTTAACTGATGTTTTTATAAATGCAAGGAAGTTATGAGCAATAAATCCGGTTCATTGATTTTGGAGGACGACTAAGAATATAGGAGCATCTTGAATGCATATCCATCAGATTAGGGTTTAAGGTTAAATAAGGTTAAAAGATCATTAATTCTGTCCATTGCCAATAGGTGTACACCTATGGTTGAAATATTTTTATGGAGGACATTGAATTCTGTCATAAATATTTGTTTGATTTTCAGATGTTAATTCCTTGTTAGAAAGCACTTATATATTACTCAAAGAATTATACATATCCCTCATTCTAGTGTGTAGTAAGCACTTATATATCACTCATAAATGCATGTATTAATTGATGAAATACTATTTTTTTTAATTCCACTTACTTCTTTTATGTACAAATTTTATATAAAAATATTTTGCATATGATAAACATTGAAATATTTTATTTAAGACCAACATTAAAATAATTTTCTAAAATATCACATGTTAACTTTATATTAAGTATGGAAGGAATTAAATATCTCTTGTTTTAAAAAAAAAAAATTCTAGAAGCAATACAGTTCAATAACTTTATAAAAAAAAATACCTTTTTTAAAAATTAATTATTAAAAAAATGAAATTTAATTTCTCAAAAATTAAAATTTTATTTTGTATACTATAAAAATATATATATTTTTGTAAAAACTTCTCTCTTTCACTTAAAACAAATTATTTTTATCTTTCAAATAAATTAAATTATAAAATAAAGACTATCGCCAAAGGTTTGAGAAATTTTGGTATAGTGAATCTAACGACGCATGGCAACTAGGTGGTCCGCGCGCAATGTGGCTATAGCGGGATTCGTTCGGGGCTCCCGCTCAGGCGCTGTGGATGGGCATACTCATGCTCCTGGTCGCGGTTCCGGCATTGGTCATCTAACTCAATTTTTGGTATGTGAATTTTTTATATTAGAAATTTAACATTATTTTAAATGTAAAAAACCTAAATGAAATCTTTAATACAAAACCCTAACCTAAGTTGAATGCTTTCATGGACCAAAATCTAAACGCTTTTAGTAGACCTAAACTGCCATGCCTATCGGTGTTATCCATCCACAGCCGTCGCTGTTGTTTTGTGTGTTTCTGCTTGACTTCAGAGAGCCGTAGCTTGGCAATTCAGATTTTGTCAATTTTTTTAAACTCTTTAGAGAAAGAATATCTAAAAATAATTTTATTTTTAGATTATGTATTTATGAGATTACGTATTTATGAACGCCTAAAGGCTATGATAGCTGAAGGCAGACTCTGAACTGTAACCTTAACGCCTAATCGTAATCCCTAACGCCAAAACAGTGAAAGAAAACCCCAAAACAAAAANCATATTAAATCATGTGCACATAATTCACCTATGTAATTAAAATATGATACTTTTTAACGGTAATTATTTCAGATTCTATTTTAATTAATTTGTCTTATTTTTTAAAGATTCATTTTCTTTAAAGATTAGACTATATAGAATCATGTATTCAATTTGAATTTATATTTTATTTTAAGTGGGAAAGGATGAAATAGCTTTTAGAAGAATAATAAAAAGTTTTTAATATTTGGTGATAATTTTTAATTTATTTTTGAAATAGTTTATGTTATATTATTTATGTTATATTATTTATTTATATTATTTATATTAAGAATTTTAAATTTTAAAAAATAAACTATTAAAAGATTTTTTTAATATGAAAAAAAATACATAGATATTAAGAGATTTTGATATTATTTATTTGAATGACAGAGAGAATTGAATAGGTGGCAAAGAAGCTTTCACATTTGCAAATTTTTATATAATGTTTTGAACATTACAAAGTTAGATATATCTCCAACTCTCCGATATCAACTTCATGTTCCCATCTATTTAAAACCCATCAAAATTAAAGATTTGACAAAAATATTTATTAAGAATCAACTTTTTTTACCAAGATATGAAAAAATTAATTGGTGGAATGAGTTTGTATTAAAACCTCATTGATAAAAAAAAAAAAAAGTGGTTGGAATCCATGCATGTAGCTTTTCAAAATTAATTTTCCCACCTATTAAGAGCAATAATGTAGAAGTGTATAAATGAAAATATTGATATACTAATTACTTTAAAAAAAAGCATTTAATACTAACTCTTTTTCTTGGTTGTTCTTTTGGGAAAGAAAATATGACGTATGATTTGGGTATCTTAGATCATTTTGACATCACTAAATGATGCATTAAATTAGTGTTGTTAATATTGTCATTAATATTATTTTTTAAATGAAAAAAATAAAAAGAATATCGGTGCTAGAATAAAAAATACGAAAATCCTAAAGGAAACATGACCTACTTTATTTTGCTGACCAACTAGCCTTTGTATAAGATTACAATGGGTGCACTCAATATACACATATAATTGGTGCATTCAAGATACACACATTCCAATGGATCATAAATAAATGATAATTAACTCCCGCATATATCCCAAAGAATGGAAATATGAAACTACTTGCTTACACAACAAAACACTCAGTAAACAATAAACTAGAAATGAGAAAGAGACCCTTAAAGATTGGGTGCTAAGTTGGACATAGTTGTATTGATGGGTATATCTTCCTTAGGGAGGAATCCATGGCTTTGAATGGGTTCTACTTGGATTAGTGAGACAGGTGCTACTTGGATTAGTGGCATGCCCTATATCGATATTTTTCAAGGTGGAAGAGAGGATAAATTAGGATATATGCTTGGTGATGTCTACCTTGGACAATGCCAATCCATGTAATAAAAGTGGTGATGTCATAGACAAGGAATTGTGTTGGAGGTAGAGAGAAAGAAAGAGTATAGGTCTATGAGAGATACGTATGATATTTATCAATAGTTTTCAACTCTGGGGAGCTCAACCAATAATCATAACGTCTTGTTGCATGATATGAGAAGATCATTTGTCGAAGAAAATTTGAGATTACAATAGTAAATATTTGATGATTTGATGATGTTATATTTTGTAATACAGAGGTAGACTAGATGTAGTAATACAATGGTTGACCAGATGTAGTAATAGAAGGATAAGGCAAAAATGGATGGATGCAATAACTGAAGGATGATGAGTGAATGGAGGATAAGGATATCCTTGATGAATTCCTAGGAGGGTTGTGCCCAACAAATAGTGTTGTGATAGTCCTATATTTGGTAATGTATCAAGAGTTGGAAGTGATGGAGGAAAAACAACACCTACACCTCAAATAGAGTCTTCACCAAGATTCATTCCTACAAATGGTCTTAGTGTGGTTGGTCCTTTTCATGTCTGTAAATTATTCAATGGTTGGCCTAGTTAGTCCTTTTGATGTCTTGAAAGTGTTCGATGGATGGCCTAGAAGAATAATTTTCTCACTTGAACTTGGTATGTTGGAAGTCTATTTGGTTCAATCTATGTCGCCTCCGTAGTTTCTACATCAAAAAATGTGTGTATGATCATTACTCCCACTTAAAAATTTAAGGTTATGGATAGATGGTTGGAAATTCTCAAATACTATATAGAAATAACTCTTCATCCAAAATAATACATCTGATTTGATGTATTAGAGGGAATTCTCCACTATGACATCTGGTTCTCCAACAATGACATTAGAGGGAAGTTATCAGAGGATTCTCCAACTATGACATCTGCAATATCAATAACATAGGAGTGGACACCGTTAATCAAATTAATGACATTACTAGGGACATCGATAACATATAGATAGTTACTTCATTATCATACCTCTAGCCGCTTCTATTTTCTTCTAGGGTGTATAAGACCCCAACAAAATACTCACATAGGAATCTTCCACGGTTAAACACTTGTGTTGATCTATCAACCCAACCTTTATGTACTAAGCATTGGGGATTTTTTGTGAAATGCAAAGAAGAGATCATGTCCGTGGCTTGTATAATTCTAATGTTGTGTGTATCTAAAAAGCGGGCCCTGCTAAAAATAGTAATTACAAGTCGATGAGATTTATGTCTCAATTGATTTGTGAGTCATTCAGTCAGTTTCTATGTTAGTCTACAAATACAAAGTCACAAGTTTACTCAAACTCAGTTTTGTTAGTTGACAAGCAGTGGAGTTATTTAATGGAGTCGATCTTTATCTTTCTCGAAGATCAATTAAGTAGGCAAGAGTTAGTCATATTTATTTGTGTGTTAAATGTTACATCATTTTTTATTCTACAAGAAATTGGTCTTATAGATATATACCCAAGTCTATAGGAATTCAAACACATAGAGATGCAGAGAGAATGATAGACACAAAACAAAGAAGCAACAACAACTGAATGTAGTTGAAGAAATTTGAGAGCACAAGCTCTATGTGTGGCTGTAAGTTGCAGAAGTCCAAGAAGTCTTTATAGTTGAACCTCGACTGAGTATTTTATTTTGTATTAGCGCACAACACTGAAGTTTAATATATATATCAATTATTTTGAGTGTTGTCATACTCACGTGTATTTCTGATTTTATATGCTAAGTATAGCACTATTTTTATTTATGTTCCACGAAATCGTTCATTAAGCATTTATCACAACATGCAGTAACTCATGTAGTTTGTGCACTACATGACAAGTCTTCAGAATTCCAGTCATGAAACTTGTGGTGCATAGTTTTTGTCACTGTGTTGCACACAATTTTCCTACACACTGCAGATATGAGATCTAGTATCATAGAAGGTTGATCAAAAATAGGTTGATCCGAGAAGGTTCTATCAGAACAATTTCAAGAGAAGTATTTTTTTTCTTCGGTGAAATATGGCTTCTACTTTGAATCTGCAACCTCCCAATTTCATAGGAAAGAATTATGGGTTATGGTCCTTGACCATGAAGTCGTTGTTCCAAGTTCAAAAAGTATGGGAGATAGTTGCGAATGGCTATGTGGAACCAACAGATTAGGCCGTGTATAATTCCCTCACACAAGCTGAGAAGGATGTTTTGAAAGATCAAATAAAGAAGAATGGAAAGGTGAAGATTTATATACATAAAGATATGCATGAGAGAATGCTCCCAATATTTGCATCAACAAAGTAAGCCAAGGAAGCATGAGACATATTAAAAACCTCTTCTCAAGGTATGGACAAAGTCAAGACTTCAAAACTATAAATTCTTAGAAGAGATTTTGAAAATATGTCAATGAAAGACTCATATACAATAGATTCATTTTATACCCATGTTATTGGCCTCATAAATCAGATTAAGTCTCATGGTGAAATTATAGAAGATATAAAATTTCTTGAGAAGGTTCTTAGGAGTCTTCCTCCTAAATTTGATACCCTTGTTGTAACTTTGGAAGAATGTAAAGATCTAAGTTAGTTTATCCTAGATGAGTTGCAAGCTTCCCTCATTAATCATAAACAAAGATTGAATAGGTCAAATATGTCATTAGAGAATGCATTTTCCCTGCAAACATATATAATATGTGGAAGAGGAAGTGGGAAAGATAACTCTAGAGGCAGAGGAAGAATTTTTGTCAGAGGTGGACACAATAGCAGTCTTGGAAACATTGGTGGAAGAGCTCAAAAAAAAAATATCAGTCATCAAAGTGGTCACATAATGGATAAATCAAATATTTAGTGCCATTAATATAAAAAGTATGACAGTATAATAAAAATAAGCAAGGTCAATATCATTCATAAAACACAAACAATCTCTCCATCCCTATGTTTATGGTGCATGCTCTAGCAATGGCTATAATATCACTAGTTGAATGCAATGTTGATCAAGAAAGTCCCTGTGACATTTGGTATCTAGATTCAGGATGAAATAAGCACATGATAGGAAACATTGTATTAGGAAAAGGAAGTATAAACATTTTAACTAAATAAGGAGAACAAAAAGCTATCCCTGATGTATATTATGTTTCTCATTTGAAGCATAATCTGATGAGCACAGGATAGTTGTTACAAAAATGATACATAATCTACATGGAAGATAATCATTGTGTGATTATGGACATATATCCAAGCAATCATCTTATTGCATGAATCTAGATGAAAAGCAACACAATGTTGCCATTGACATTGAAACCGGCCATGAAGAGAAAAATAGTGCAAGTCATTGGTAAAGTAAAAGATGCACAGTTATAAACTACATTTACAGTAGAAAGTGTGTGCAATTCCAATGAAGAAAATAATGCACTTAGTATAAGGAAAGAATAAAGTGGGGTAGAGATGCAGATAACATTCCAATATCAACTACAAGATGATTCTTGGCTATGGAATTTCATATTTGGACATTTGAACTTTGGAGGTATGAAGATGCTACACACAAAGGATATGGTGAAAGGTTTTCCATTAATAGAGAAAACATAAAGAATATGTGAAGGTTGCATCTTTGGAAAACAACATAGAGAATCATTTCCAATTGGAAATTCATATAGATAAAAAGCTCCACTAGAAATAGTTCATTCATATATTTTTCGTTCAATGCAAACACCATCCATAGCAGGAAGTACTTATTTTCTTAAATTTATTGATGATTTCTCGAGAAAGACATGGATTTATTTCGTAAAGCATAAATGTGGCACATTGAGTTGTTTTCATCAGTTTAAATCATTTGTGGAGAAGCAAAGTGGTTATTACATCAAGGTTCTAAGCACTAACAGAGGAGGACAATATATGTCAAGAGAATTTCAGTTCATGGAATCTAGAAGAAATTTACCACAGGGTATACACCATAGCAAAATGGTGTTGCATAAAGAAAGAATCGAACAATCATGGAAATGACACATAGTATATTGACAACCAAACATTTTTCAAATGAATATTGGGCTGAGGCAGTAGCGACTACAATATACATTATGAATATATGTCCAAAAAAAAGTGTGAAGAAAAACGTTTTGCAAGAAGCCTCCACAGGACTGAAGCATAATGTGGCGCACTTAAAAGTTTTTGGTTGTATCACATACACACGTTCCATAATGTGTAGACATTATATTAATAAGAATTTCATGTCTAAAAATTATACTAAGAGTTGTGAACTGTTTTATTCTTTTGTGGGCAACTTAGACCTAATTTGGGGGAATAATTTTGGTCATGATCATCATTTTTCCTATTTAACAAGAAGAGGAATAAAAACGATGGAGCATTTCAGGTCTATTGAAATATAATTTATTTGGTTTTCCAATATTGTTAGCGTCGTACAATTTCTTACTGGAATAGGTTCTCTTCGGTCATGATCATCATTGTCTCGTTTTAGCAAAATGATGAATAAAAACAGTCGATCATTTCAGGTCTACTGTAACAAAATTTCTTTGGTTTTCTAGGCTTGTAAGTGTTGTATAATTTCTTACTGCAATAAGTACTCTGATTCGGTCCAACATGACCTTAGGTTACTGTCACTACCAAGAATATCTTCACATATGTAATTAAAATTAAAGCATGTGCACATAATTGACATATGTAATTAAAATCTGATACTTTTCAGCGGTAATTATTTCATATTCTATTTTAACTAATTTGTCATATTTTTTTAAAGATTCATTTTCTTTAAAGATTAGATTATATATAGAATCATCTTCGGATTATGTATCCAATTTGAATTTATGTTATACTTTAAGTGGAAAAGGATGAAATAGCTTATTTTTGGAAGAATAATAATAAAATTTTAATATTTGGTGGCAATTTTTTATTTATTTTTGAAATAATTTAGATTATATTATTTATTTATATTAAGATTAAGAGTTTAAAATTTTAAAAAATCAACTATGTCCTAATATATATAGGTTAAAGGATTTTTTAACATGTAAAAAATATATATAGATATTAAGAGATTTTGATATTATTTGTTCTAGTGATAGAGGGAATTGAATAGGTGGGAGAAGAAGCTTTTACATTTGCAATTTTTTATACAATTTCTTCAGCATTACATATCTCCAATCCCATATCAAATTTCTGCTCCCATCAATATAAAACCCACCAAAATTAAGGATTTGACAAAAGTATTCATCAAGAATCAACTTTTTTTTTATTAAGATATGAAAAAATTATTGGGTGGAATGAGTTTGTATTAAAACCTTGTTGGTAGAAAAAATAAGTACTTGGAATCAATGCATGTAGCTTTCAAAAATTAATTTTCCCACCTATTAAGAACAATAATGTAGAAGTGTATAAATGAAAACATTGATATACTAAATACTTAAAAGAAAACCTTTAATACAAGTCCCTTTCATAGATAATTTTAGGGGTTAAATTTCGCAAAAGGGCTAATTTTCTATGGGTTTTCCCAAAAAAATGATTCGCCCAAATTATTTTACCTTAAAAATAGCCAAACATTTATAGAAATTTGAATATTTTTACAAAACTATCGCCAAATTTTTTACATTTTGCATATTAAGGACTAGTAAGATTAGCCCATGTTTCTACATTTTAATATAACTTTCCAACCTTAAAATCATCCCGATCCCTTTTTGGGTTGTTCCTTTGCGAAAGAGAAGATGATGCATGAATTGGGTATCTTAGATCATTTTGACATCACTAAATGATGCACGAAATTTGTGTTGTTAAAATTGTGATTAATATCAATTTTTAAATGAAAAATTGAAGAGTATAAAAATTGTGAGAAAACTTTGATACAAGTAGGATATCTCATGAAAATACATATATTTTTATTGGAATAATATACTAAAAGGGATTCCAAAAAAATGTTATTTGTGGGTATTCATTAATATCCAATGAAAACAAGGATATTATTGAATATCCCATGAATACATGTGGTATGTCATGGGCTCACTAATGAGCTCCCTATGAAATATTGATGTATATTTGACCTCTTAGATCGTGGAAACTAGCCTAGAGAGGGAATATCACAAACCTAAACCAATAAACCTATAAACAAATAGAAGAATAAAAAATATGAAAATCCTCAAGGAAAGATGACCTACAACAAAGAATGCAATAAACAATAAAGTAGAAATGAGAAAGAGACCCTTAAGGGTTGGGTGCTAAGTTGGAAATAGTTGTATTGATGGGTATATGTTCCTTAGGGAGTATTTCATGGTTGTGAATGGGTGCTACTTGGATTAGTGGTGTTCCCTACATCAAGATTTGTCAATGTGGAAGAGAGAAGAAAAGGCTATGTTGGGACATATGCCTGGTGATGTCTACCTTGGACAAGTGCCAATCCATGTAATAAAAGTGGTAATTTCATAGACAAGGAATTGTTTTGGAGGTAGAGAGAAAGAAAGAGTATAGGTTTATGGGAGATACTTATGATATTTATCCATAGATTTCAACTCCGGGGAACTCAACCAATACTCATAATGCCTTGTTGTATGATATGAGAAGATCGTTTGTCAAAGAAAATTTGAGATTACAATAGTAAATATTTGATGATGTTATATTTTCTAATATAGTGTTTTAATACAATGGTTGACTAGATGTATTAATAGAAGGATAAGGAGAAAATGGATAGATACAATAATAGAAGGATGATGAGTGGATGGAGGATAAGGATCTCCTTGGTGAAGTATTAGGAGGGTTGTTCCCAACACATACTGCTATGATGGTCCTATATTTGGTAATGTATCAATAGTTGGAATTGATGGAGGAAAAGAAACACCAACACCTAAAATAGAGTCTTCACAAAGATTCATTCCTACAAATGGTCTTAGCATGGTTGGTCCTTTTGATGTCTATAAAATTCAATCGTTAGCCTAGTTGGTCCTTTTGATGCCTCGAAAGTGTTCTATGGATGGCCTAAGAGAATACTTTTCTCACTTGAACTTGGTATGTTGGAAGTGTGTTTGGCTCGATCTATGTCGCCTCAATAGTTTCTACATCAAAACTTTGGTGTATGATCATTAATCCCAATTACAAATTTAAGGTTAGGGATACATGGTTGGAAACAATCAAATAAAATATAGAAATAACTCTTTGTCCAAAATAATACATCTGATTTGATGTATTAGAGAGAATGATCCAATATGACATCTCGTTCTCCAACTATGATATTAGAGGGAATGTATTAGAGGGTTCTCCAACTATGACATCTTCAATATCAATAATAGAGGAGTGGACACCATTAATCATGTTAGTGGAATTTCTAGGGACATCTATATCATATAGATAGTTACTTCATTGTCATACCTCTAACCACTTCTATTTTCTTCTAGGGCGTATAAGACCCCACCAAAATATTCACATAGGAATTTGTTGTGGTTAAACACTTGTGTTGCTCTATCAGCCCAACCTTTATGAAGTAAGCATTCGAGATGTGTTGCAAAATGAAAATAAGATATCATGTATGTGATTTGGATAATTGTAATGTTCTGTGTATCTGAAAAGTGGGTTGTGTTGGAAATAGTAATTACAAGTCGGTTAGTCTACAAATACAAAGTCACAAGTTTACTCAAACTCAGTTTAGTTGGTAAGAAGGAGAGTTATTTAATGGAGTTGAAATTTATTGAAGTTAAGTTAAGTAGGTAAGAGTCAGTCAAATTTATTTGTATATTAAATGTTAAGTCATTTTTTCTTCTACAAATTTTTTTGGTCAAATCTATATATGTTTGAGTCTATAGGAAGTCAAATAAATAGAGATGCAGAGAGAGTTATAGACACAGAATAAAGAATCAACATCAACAGAGGAAGGTAGTTCAAGAAGTCTAATATCACAATCTTTGTGTGTGTTTGTGAGTTGAAGCTCAACTCAATATTTTATTTTGCATCAGCACACAATGTCAAAGTTTAATATATATCAAGTGTTTTGAGTGTTGTCATACTCACATGTATTTATGAGTTTATATGATAATATAGCATTGTGTTTATTTATGTGTCACAAAATCGTTCATTAAGCATTTATCACAATGTGCAGTAAGTCGTGAAATATGTGCACTATACGGTAAGTCCTAATAATTTCAGTCACAAAACTTTTGGCGTGTCATTTTTGTCACTGCGTTGCACACAATTTCCCTATGCGTTGTAGATCTGAGATCTGGTATCAGATAAAGTTGATCAAAAATAGGTTGATGAGAGCAGGTTCTATCAGAACAAGTTCAAGAGAAGTATATTTTTTGTTAGGTGAAATATGACTTCTACCTCAAATCTACAACCTCCCACTTTCACATGAAATAATTATGGGTTATGGTCTTGACCATGAAGGCACTGTTCCAAGGTCAATATGTATGGGAGATAGTAAACAATGGCTATATGGAACAATAATTTCATGCAACATATAATTCCCTCACACAAGATGAGAACGATGTTTTGAAATATCAAAGAAAGAAGGATGGAAATGTAATGTTTTATATACATCAAGCCATGCATGAGAGAATAATACCAATATTTTCATAAGGAATTCAAGCCAAGGAGGCAAGGGACATATTACAAACCTCTTATCAAGGTACAAACAAAGTCAAGACTTCAAAACTAGAAATTCTTCGAAGAGATTCTGAAAATCTGTCAATGAAAAACTCATATACAATAGATTCATGTTATACCCATGTTATTTTCCTGATTAATCATATTAAGTCTCGTGGTGAAATGATAGAATACATAAAAGTTGTTGAGAAGGTTCCTAGGATTCTTCCTCCTAAATTTGATACCATTGTTGTGACTTTGGAAGAAAGTAAATATATGAGTCGGTTTAGCCTAGATGAGTTGCAAGCTTCCCTCATTAATCATGAACACAGATTGAATAGGTCAAATATTTCATTAGAGAATTCATTTTGCGCACAATCATATATAATTCATGGAATAAGAAGGGGGAGAGATAACTCTAAAGGAAGAGGAATAAGTTGTTTCAGAGGTGGACACACCAACAGTCCTCGAAACACTGGTGGAAGAGGTCAAATCCTAAATACCATCCATCGAAGTGGTCAAAGAATGGATAAATCAAAGATTCAGTGACATTACTATAAAAAGTATGGACATTATGCATATGAGTGCAGGAAGAGACAATATAATCAGAATAAGTAATTTCAATATCAGTCAAACAACACAAACAGTCCCTCCATCCCTTTATTTATGTCGCATGCTCAAGCAATGGCTACAATATCACCAGTTGAATGAAATTTTTATCAAGAAAATCCATGTGACATTTGGTATCTATATTCAGGCTACAATAACCAGAGGACGAGAAACATAGAATTTGTTTCCAATTTAGATAGTTAGTCCAAACCAAGGTTACACTTGGAACATACTTCCAAGTCACTGTATTAGGAAAATGTAGTGTAAACATTTTAACTAAACAAGGAGAACAAAAGTTATGCCTGATGTATATTGTGTCTATGGTATGAAGCATAATATGATGAGCATAGGACCATTATTATAGAATGATAGGGAATCTACATGGAAGATGATCACTATGTGATTAAGGAAAGATATCCAAGCAATCATCTTATTCCAAGAATGTAGATCAGAAGCAACATAATTTTTCCATTGACATTGAAACCAACCATGAAGATAAAAATAATGCAAGTCATTGGTAAAAAAAAATATGTGCAGTTAGAGACTACATTTACAATAGAAAGTGCGCACACTTCCAATGAAGAATAGTGTGCGGAATAGAAAGAAAGGAGAAAGTGGCACATTAATGTAGGTAGCATTCCAATTTGAAGGACAAGATGATTCCTGGCTATGGCATTTCATATTTGAACATTTCAAATTTGGAGGTATGAAGTTGCTACTTACAAAGTATATGGTGAAAGGTTTTCTATTAATAGAAAAACCAAAAAGAATATGTGAAGGATGCATATTTGGGAAAAAACATAGAGAATCATTTCCAATTGAAAAGTCAAATAGACAAAAGGCTCCACTGGAAATAGTACATTCAAATATTTTTCGTCAAATGCAAGAACCATCCATAGGAGGAAGTACTTATGTTCTGACATTTATTGGTGAGTTCTCAAGAAAGACATGGTATTATTTCTTAAAGCATAAATCTGATGCATTGAGTTGTTTTCAACAATTTAAATCACTAGTGGAGAAGAGACATGGTTATTAAATGAAGGTTCTAAGAACTGATAGAGGAGGAGAATATATGTCAAGATAATTTCAGAACTTTTATAAAGTTCATGGTATCTACAAGAAATTTACGACGCAATATACACCACAACAAAATCGTGTTGTAGAAAGAAAGAATTGAACCATCATGGAAATGATGCATAGCATATTGGAAGCCAAACATTTTTCAAATGAATATTGGGCTAAGGAAGTAGGAACTACATTATACATTATGAATAAATGTCCAACAAATTGTGCGAAGAACATAGTTCCTCAAAAAGTCTGGACAAGAATGAAGAATAATGTGGCTCACTTAAAAGTTTTTGGTTGTGTCTCATACACACATGTTCTAGATGATGTGATAAAGAAGTTGGACAACAAAGGACAAAAATGTATATTTTTTGGGTATTCTAAAGATACAAAAGAATACAAACTTTATGACCGTGTCGTAAGAAAGGTCATAATCAATCGCGATGCTTAGTTCGTGGAAAATGAAGCATGTGATGAAAGAATATCAAAGACAATCATAATTATTAACTCTATTAAGCATGATGAAACAAGAGAAGAGGTGGTTCAAACACCATGTTCAAGTGAGTGTGCAGTCCCTTATACACCTAGCACTGTGACACAAATTACAATGCAAAATACTCTAGTAAGATTAGTAGGTGCGCAGTCTACACCAAGAGAGAAACAAACTCCACCAAACAGTCCAAGTAGTTCTACATCTCCAGATCCAACATTAGGAAGTATGTTACCAAGAAAGACAAGAATTCTACGCGACATCTATAATGAGGACACAACAAATTATTTTTCTATTTTTTCTAGATGATCCATTAACATTTGAAGAAGCTATCAAAGTTGATGTATGGGAACAAGCCATGGATGAAGAAATCACGTGCATAGAGAACAATCAGACATGGAAGTTGGTATATGTACTTGAAGACAAGGATATGATAAGTGTCAAATGGATTTATAAAACCAATACCAAGCAAGATGCAAAAGGAAATGTGCAAAAGCACAAGGAAAGGCTAGTAGCAAGAGGTTTTACACAACAACTTGGAGTTGATTTCAATGAAACATTTTCACTAGTTGTGCACATGGACATGGTTAGAACTGTGTTATTCATTACAGTGCATAACATATGACCAATTTATCAAATGGATGTAAAATCAACATTTTTGAATTGACATTTAGAAGAATAAGTGTATGTGGAACAACCACAAGGTTATGAGGTTCCAGGACAAGAAGACAAAGTGTACATCTTGAAGAAAACATTGTATGGATTAAAGAAAGCTACCAGAGCTTGGTACAATCACATAGATTCCTATATCAAAGAAAACCAAGAAGGTAACATGTTAATTTTTTTCTTATATGTAGATGATATTATTTTTACACGTGATTTTGGCATAAAATAATTTAACTCATTCATGAAGGATGAATTTGAAATGACATATTTAGGGATTATGAGATATTTTCTGGGCATTGAATTTCACCAAAACTGATATATTTATTTCAAAATCTAAGTATGCCCATGAAATATTGAAAATATTCAATATGATAAATTCCAAAGAAACCCTAACACCTGTCATAATAGGATTGAAGTTAATAAAGGAATATGAATGGTCCAAAGTGGATCCTATATTGTTTAAAAGAATGGTAAGTGATCTTATGTATCTAACAACAACAAGACATGATATTATGTATGGAGTGAGCCTCATTTCAGGGTTCATGGAAACTCCAAAAGAATCACATTGGAAAGCATCAAAGAGAATTTTGAGATATGTGAATGGAACAAAAGATTTTGGCATCAAGTATTCTACTTTAGAAGAAGATTTCATACTTATTGGATACACTAACAATGACCGTGGAGGCAACATACATGGCAGGAAAAGTACCTTTGGGTACACATTTCATTTTGAACATGTATGGTATCATGGACATCAAGGAAGTAGCCGGTAGTGACTCTTTCTTCAGAAGAAGAAGAGTATGTCACAACTATAAGTGCAACTTGTCAAGTAGTTTGAATGAGAATAATGTTAAAATATTTATCCATGAACAAGAGGAAGCAACACCAATATTTTGTGACAACAATTCAACCATTATGTTATCAAAGAATCATGTGTTTCACAAGAAAATTAAGCACATTGATAGAAGGTATCACAGAAAATATTTAGAAAGAGACGCATTTTAACATCTCGACAGTAGTATGGGAGTCTGCCCAATAATGGATGTGTGACAATATATGTCAATTCAATTTTCAATGTAAATTTTGTAATCCCACATACTTATAATTAAGCGGAAGTTTTGGAAACGGTGAGCTTCACTTATCCATCGATTTGTAAGTCACTTAGTCACTCAATTTTTGCAAATACAAAGTCAAAAGTTTACGCAAACACAGTTTTGTGAGTAGAGGGGCACGGGAGTTATTTAATGGAGCTCATCTTTATCTTTCTCAACGTTCACTTAAGTAGGTAAGAGAAGTCAAACACACATAGATGAGAGAGAACAATATAAAGTATTTTGAGTGTTTTCAAACTCACGTGTATTTATGAGTTTATATTCTAAGTATAACACTTTGTTTATTTATGTGTAACGAAATCGTTCATTAAACGGTTATCACACTACCCAGTAAATCGTGCATTATGTGCAGTAAGTCGCTAGAATTTAAGTCACGAAACTTGTTGTGCACAGTTTTTGTCAATATGCTACACATAGTTTCCCTGCACTTTGTATATATGAGAGACTCATGGGAGCGAAGTGATCCAAGAACAACAATAATTTCCAAGAGGCATAAAAATCAATGGATCTTGGTGGTCCAACGGGTGTTACCTCTTCTTTAAACGAGGGAAAGAGATCATGTTAGTAGTTGGGAGCTAGAAGGAAATTTCATGATTATAACAAGCTGGAAAGGGACTCTTATTATATGAAGCACTGACAGAATTAAAGAGAGCATGAAAATTACACACAAAATAATATTGTATTGCTATATCAAATCCCAAGATATAATAGGTATATGTAGTTGGAGTTAGATCCAGCCAATTCCAAACATAGGTATGGAGGTTGAGATAATATCTCAACAACTCCTACAAAATCTCGAACCAACTCCAAACTAATCTCTAAATTAATCATTAATTTTAACAAGCACAGTGTCTTACGAAAACCATTCACTGACCATCGAACATTTTATTCTATGGTGAAAATGGTTATGGATTTCTAGATGGCTACTGAATGCGTCACTGTGTATGTTGGAAAAAGTACTTAGAGGCACCAACAGAAATAAGAAAATATAGATCTGTCTCATCCATTTGTTTCGGTGGTGTTCTGAGATGTGAAATATAGATTATGAATTTACGTCCAATTGTAGAAAATACGTTACGTCGATATGACTAGATAACATGTGGTTTTTATCATTGCATATGGTAAGAGAGATGTTTGAGTTTCAAAAGGGCCAAGAATCCGTTGGTTATGATCAAGGAGAAACACAAGATAATTATGTGACGAGGAGTGACTCCTATTGGCAGTAACCTATGAATAATTATCATTGGAGACAAAGGGACATTTTGTAAGAAACTGGTCCATTGTGTCACCATTTTTGGCATGAATCTGTGCAGATGTTGGTGTTAGAGAGAGAAATCTCCCCGTTCATAACTCTCAATCTTTTGTTGTCTACCAACTTTCCTGTCTAGTCGTAGTTAGACTTCAATTATGGTTCAGTTCTTTGAAGTGTAGTTAGTGATCCATTGGATCCTATTTATTCTATTTATTCTTTGTTAATAGTGACAAGGGAAAAAAGTCGCCCCTGTTTTTTTCGAATTTAGCCTCTGCTCACAAATTTTGTCATGGTATTAGGGTAGGATTGAGCCTCTTCACAGAGTGGAGAGAAATTTTCTTCCAAGAGTGGAGAAAATTTTTCTTCGAATATTGGAGAGCGATTTGCATACTATTGCAAGGGAATTTGGAACAGAAACCCACAAGAGCAGGGGGAGAGTTTCAGGGCAATCTGGTGCGAAAAATTGAAGAAAAACCCTTCAAAATTTTGGGTTTTTTTAAGTTTGGTCGCCCCCTACCTTAGTACAAAGAAAGACCGAGCTTTTTCGGTCACCCCTATATAGCGGAGAAGAGGGAATGACTTCAAAAAGTTTGGAGAGAAGAGACCACAGAGATCTGAGTGCGTTGTATCAGGAGATCCTTCGAAGAGTAGGATTTGTAAGCCTCTTCACAGAGTGGAGATTACAGTTGTAGTTTGGTGCCAGAGAAAAACAATTCCCAAGGAATCGGGCCAATATAGAAGAAGGAACTTACACCCTTGGAGAAAAATGCCATTCTCCCATCAATATTGTGCATCGAATGAGAATATCCTCTTTATGCATTGGATATTTCGCGGCATGTTTGTGGTTTGATTTGGCATTCGCGATATAAAAACAAAGGTATGAATCTTATGGGAAATATTCTTATTCCCTGAAGATTGATATTTGTTTCCAAAGAGTTCGCAGAGGTGCTGATAGACTCATTCAAAATGTAAAGGACGGGATCACATTAAACTCACAAAAGCGCCAAATTGTAACGCCCTCGAAATACTCAATTTAGGTATCTCCAATAGCGGTCCCAAGCCCAGGAGTGGCTACAGTCGCAAATCTCGTGTGTGTTGTAATTGCCAATGCGGAAAACACAATTACCATAAAATAAACAATACATATGCAAACAACAAAGACACAACAATTTACGTGGTTCACCCAAATGTTGGGCTACCTCCACCAAGCATAGGTATCGGTCATCTTATTATTCAGCTAATGGAGATTACAGTCGGATCTCAATCCTCTCACACTGACTCAGCCTCTACGAGCATACAATTATATAGAAAAAATCCATATTCTAATTTAGACGGATTGGTTACAACCAACCCGGTTTATAGGCTCTAAAATTTCTATTCACGGTATAGTTGTTGTCACCGTTTCCAACAATCTCCACCTTGACAACAATTAACCTGATACCTTGCTTCTGCTTTTGTTCATGTTAAGTACCAATACCAGATCTACAAATATACTTCAGAAATAATCAAGAATAAATCATAAATCATTCACCATAACATGAACACAAGAAATAGAGAAACCCCTTAAGGTAGGGCAACACCATACAATGGATCCTATTATGGAAGGGATCCTCTCATGTTCACTTGCCTCTTCGAGGGGGCATCCTCCTATTGAGATACCGCTCCAAATACAATACTTCTCTTCATGTCTC
>SNQJ01S0079744.1:0-11212 GCA_010110895.2 Picea sitchensis
CATCTATATGGCCTTCAAATAAGGGGATATAAAAATTGACTTGTACCTTGAATGGGGATATGCCTCCAAAGTGGTCGCTTGATGAAGAAGCATCGCCTATTGGCAGTCATCGAAGGATCTATGCAAATTTATCCATCATCTCGTTCCTTTGTTACATGAGGGATTCCTCGAGCAATAGTTTTAAATGATTTCCTACTCCATCATCTCTCTTTTATTCTGCCATGGGAGGTCGTTGTGATCGATGGGGATGGCCTTCCAATGGCTTAACTACTTCGAGTTCCAACTCCTTTTACCCTGACCTCGTTGGGGACATGCACAAAGAAACAAATAAAAAGAAGACTTCTTTGATACCCCTAATCGAGATTTATAAATGGAATGAAATGAAATACATATGAATAGAAAATAAACACACAGAGATACAATAAAAATTGACTTATATTAATAAAGATAACTTGATAAAACCGTAAATATGCAAACTAAAACAAACTTGCTCGAATGGTGGCATCTTATCTCTGAGAAGAGATGTGACGACTACGCTCATTCACAAGAATATGAGTACAATAAGGATCCAAAATAATTTTTAACATAAAACATAAATGATAAAACCCTAAACATACAAAACCCTAACCTTGGGAGATGAAACGCCAAAAGGTTTGTGGGCCTCGATGGGGGTAGTTGATACGTCAACTTCCATAGGGCGTAACTTTTTCATACGATCTCCATTTGGGGCACTCAATACACCGTTGGAAAGGTATATTTGAGGAGTACATATTTTTCTCATCCTAGCATCTGTCTCTATTAATTTTCTAGCCACTGTCGAGTCCAAAAAACATCGTTTAGTGCCTTAAAACGACCCTCGAAGTTTGGGACCCGAAAAATAGTAAAACAATTTCCAAAATGGAAACTATTCTTTGAGCCAGTGGAATGGGTGGGTGGCCTCTGATATCCACCTGGATCATCACCAGTAGTGATGGTTATAAAAAAGGATGGTTCATGTCATATATCTCGATATTATAGACAGCTCAAAAAAATGAACATCGAATATAAGTTTCCTATTCTTGCCATTGATGAAGTATTAGATGAATTGCTTGGAGAAAAATTATTTACTAAGTTGGATATTCATTTGACGTATCATCAAATCAAAATGAGGTAGGAAGACATTCCTAAAACATATTTTAGAACACATGAATGTCAATATGAGTTTTTGGTTATGCCATTTGGGCTTATTAATGAACCTTCAACATTTCAAAGCTTGATGAGTTCCATTTTCAAGCCCTTCATTAGAAAATTTGTGTTAGTATTTTTTGATGACATACCAATCTACAACAAATCTTGGGAAGAGCATGTACAACATGTTGACACAGTATTATAGCTATTGGAAGAGAAACAACTTTATGCAAAGCCTTCCAAGTGTGCCTTTGGGGTTCAAGAAGTGGAATATTTGGGTCATATTATATCTCATGAAGGTGTAAAAGTGGACCCTAACAAAATTAAAACTATGAAGGAATGGCCAATTCCAAAAACCTTAAAGAAACTTAGAGGATTCTTAGGGCTAACACGATATTATCACAATTTTGTCAAGAATTATGGCCAAATAGAAGCACCTCTAATAGCATTATTAAAGAAGGAATCATTTCCGTGGACCGAAGAAGCAATCAAATCTTTTGAAAA
This sequence comes from Picea sitchensis, assembly GCA_010110895.2. Taxonomy (NCBI): domain Eukaryota; kingdom Viridiplantae; phylum Streptophyta; class Pinopsida; order Pinales; family Pinaceae; genus Picea; species Picea sitchensis. Next base: position 1,672 of record SNQJ01S0079744.1, read on the forward strand.
ACTTAAGGAGGATATGCATACTATTCTCATCCTGGCCACACCGGACTTTACGAAAAAAAATATTTTGGAGTGTGATGCCTTGGGCCATGGAATTCGTGCAATTTTATTGCAATAAGGAAGGCCCCTTGTCTTTGAAAGCATCCAAATTAAAGAAAAAAACTTAGTCAAACCCATTTACGAAAAATAGATGTTGGCCATAGTACATGTAGTTCAGAAATGATGCCGTTACCTAATAGGAAGACACTTCAAGGTAAAAATAGATCATGATAGTTTGAAGTACTTCTTGGAGAAACATTTATCTTCATAAGAGCAACAAATATGTGTTACAAAGATGCTAGGTTATGACTTTGAAATTATCTACAAAAAAGGTAAACATAATGTTGTGGCAAATTTCATTTCAAGGAAAGATGAAGAAACATAAGGTTCACTATGTGCTATTTATGTTTCACAATCTGATTGGGTGGAAGAAGCAAGGATAGAATGGAAGCAAGATTAAGAGATATGCAAGATCATTCAACAACTACATGAGGACCCCAGCTCATTAGACAATTTTGTATGGAATAATGATTTTCTATGGTATCATGATTGCCTATATTTATGTAAGAATTCCCAACTCAAGCAAGAGGTCCTTCTGGAATTTCACACTTTTCCTATAGGACATTCAGGATTCTTGAACACATACCATAGGATCAAGAATGATTTTTTCTAGGAAGGCCTTAAAACTAATGATCAAAAGTTTGTGTCTAAATGTTTAGTCTATCAATAGAATCAGGGAGAAACAATCAAGATGTCGAGTATCCTACAACCATTATCTATACCAAATCAACATTGGAAATAAGTTTCAATGGATTTTATTACAAGTTTACCCGAATCTGAAGGAAGGACACTCATCATGGTAGTAGTGGATTGACTAACAAAGTATGCCCATTTTTTTCTCTCTGTCTCATGCTTTTAAAGAAACTATAATAGCCGCAACATTCAAGGATATATTTCAAAAGCTACATGGATCCCCCAAGATTATTGTAAGTGACATAGATCCAATTTTCACTAGAAATTTTTGGACTGAATTATTTTCATGTTTGGGTACTCAATTGTCTCACAGCTCATCTTACCACCCTCAATCTGATGGGAAAACTGAGATTATGAATAAATTTCTAGAAGGATGTCTTTGTTGTTTTCATATGATAAACGGACACAATGGATCAAGTGGTTTCATTGGCATATTGGTGGTACAACACATCCTTCCATACTTCATCAAAAATGTCCCCATTTCTGGAAATTTATGGATATCATACTCCATCCATTACATCACCCTTGAAATGGAATACAAAGTTTCAAGTAGTGGAGGACCACATAGGGAACCAACAAGAGGTTCTCAAACTATTGAAGGACAACTTGGTTATGGCACAAAATAGGATGAAACAACAAGAAAACCAACATCACAATGAAAGGGAATTTGAAGTGGGAGATTGGGTATTTCTGAGGCTACAACTATATAAATAGATATCCCTCGGGAAACAAAAGAAGAACACTAAATTAGCACCCAAATATTATGTCCCCTGTAAGTGTTTGAAAAGGATTGGAAGTATGGCTTACAAATTGGAGTTGCCTCCATCTTCACATGTACATCCAGTATTCCATGTTTCTTGCTTAAATAAGGTAATAGGAAACAAGATCCCAGTCCAAACTATTTTACCAAAGATTAATGAAGAAGGGGAAATCATACTATAACCAGAAACAACCCTTGAAACAAGGATTAAGTAGTTGAGAAATCGAGCAATCATGGAGTGCCTCATCAAATAGAACAACCTACTAGTGGAAGAGGAAACATGTGAAGTTGAGTTCTTCATGCAAAAACACCTACATTTAGTCAAGTGTTGAGGAAAACAATTGTTTGAAGGAGAGGGGCACGTTCAGACCTATAAAAAGCACCATTTTATGTGTAAAACCCACTATTAATCCATGGATATTGAATGATTATATTTATAGTATTATAATTGTATGTCGGCTAGAACCCCTCATGGTACCCTTTCATTATAATTGTACCCTTTGTCTCCTATATATATACCGAGACCTAGTATTAGGATTATATAGATTGTATTCTAAATTGGATATATTGTAAACGGAGGTTTCCCCCTCGAAGTGGATTGTAATTCATTAATTGTTTATCATTTTTAAGGTGTTGGATCATAACAGTGAGAGGCACCTTAGAAGAAGGAAATGGTTGGGAACCTCCCACCTTTATAAAGAGGACACATGCATTGTGCAAACACATTCAATAAAAAGAGTGATCAAGAAGTGAACAAGGAATTTTGGGGTGCTATGTTTGGGTTTTGGCACAGTAAACAACTTGGACGCCAGCAGAGTCTTGGGCAGTCCAAATGGAGGAATCAGATGACCTAGAAAGTATATAAGTAATCCCAACACTAGACTAAGATTATTGCAGTTGAAGAACAATATTTGTACAAGTTAGACCCATGGGTGCTTCATGGGTTGGATTGTGCAATTGGTGTGGCAATAGGTGGTTGCACCTTAGATCATTTGTACTTTTGTAAACTAAGTCAAAAGCAATGGAAAAACTCCCTTGTGTATTTTCATTGTGGTAACATTCTTCATAATAAAGTTAAGGCATCCATCATGGGTGTCTCCCATATATATGTGTTGGGATATCCTTACTTTTTGGATGTTACCATTCCTTACAATATTTTGGTTAGCTAAGTGTTAAAGAAGTATTGTTGGGATGTTTTAAGACCATGGTTGGATATGAGTTTAAGTGTTAGATAAATTGATTGCATATCTAACTATTGTATCTTAGGGTGTAGTTATGGGTAAACCCTAAGTGAAGAGGCATAGTATGGTTATGGTAGGTGTAGGTTGGTCAAGACCCTATGGCTAGGGAAAGGTAGTGTTTCACAACTTAGGGTCTTCAAAGTGAAAATATTTCAAGAAAGACCTACAAGTCTATGAAAGGTGGTACCAGATCTTCTCTTCACCCCATTTCTACATGAAATATAGTATTAGAGCTAATTCAAGTACTCTTCACCACATTTTGGTAGGCTTTGAAGGAATAGAAGTTTTGGTGACAAGTATGGTGTGTGGTGGTCACAAGGGTGACTTGGAGACAATGTGGTGGAAGGAAGCATATTCATTGCCTTGGTGCAGTAGGAAACAAGGACAGATCAATCCAAATAAAATTTTAGTAAGTTCTTTGTGTTTTTAGGTTGCATAGACCAAGTTATAATTGCAAGGAATACTTTCATTAGAAACTTTCTTATAATATAGTAGGGCCGAAGTAGTGAAACAGTGTAGCGTTGGGTGGTAAGTTTAGTTAAGGAAAGAGATCTATAGGTAGTGCTTAGTGTCATGGACTTGGAAGTATATAGGGTAAAACAAAGTCTTGAATACTTGGGTGGATTCTTCAAGCATGTTAAGTAGGTCAACCCATTCGAAGTTGTGACATGGAAGATATAGATGAAATCTATGATGGTGGGTTGGGAACCATTAATCCAAGAGGTCAAGGTGATGTCCTAGGATCACTTCACTAAGTTGGAGTAGTCAAAAGTGCAGGTTGAAGCCTTGATTCAAAGGTTGAAGGTTGTGACAGACCAATCAAACGTGTGGTTACAACCTAAGCTAAGATTGTTTATAGGAGTGAAGAATGCCCAAGACAATGGAAACATCATAGCAAGGATGCAACATAAAATGTCTAAGCATAGAGAAATTTTATTTTTTCCTTTGTTACCATAACCATTTTTCTATAAATTTTCCTTTGAAAGAAAATTTGGAAGCCTTGGAAAAAGTTCAAGTGCAACAAACTTTAGAAGAAAATTTGGAGGTTCTAGTTACCTTGACAATAGGTCTAAGAAAGTTTGCAATAAAAGGTCAAGAAAATGATTTCAAGGTGAAGGAAGGCATGACCTTTGTTTTTTCAATGTGATAGTGAATTGGCTGAAGGTGGCAGCCTTGGTGGACACCAATGCGACCCATAGCTTTATGAGTGAACTTACTACTAACGGTGATTTGGATTTATAAGTGGAACGAAATGAAACACAGATCTATAACATTAACATAGATATACAGAGAAAAATAACAGAGATACAGCGGAACTTAACTTCTATAAAATAAGAAATATGTTGAAACTATAAAATCCAAAATGAAAACAATCTTGCTCGAATGGTGGTAGCTAATCAATGAGAAGAGATGTGGTGGCTATGTGCATTCATCTGAGCACTTTACAATGATTCCTATAGGAATTTTTAGCATCAAGAAGTAAACAGAAAACCATTGACATCCAAAAAACTAACCCTAGGAGATGAAGCACCAAAATTCATGTGGGCTCCGATGGAGTAAGTTGGTTCATCAATTTCCCAGGGTCGTAACTTTTGCATACGAGCTCTGTTTTAGGAGCACGATATCTCGTTGAAAAATTATATATGAGGAATACACATTGTGCCATAACACTTTGAATTTCTCTACATTGTAACTGTGGTAGGCCCAAAAAACATTATTTAGGGCCTCAAAACAACCCTCGAAGTTTAGGACCTGAAAAGATAGMAAAAAACTACCAAGATAAAAACTATAACTGCCAAGATGAAAGTTGTATGTGAGCCAGCTGGAAGAGGTGGGTGGCCATCGAAATCCACCTAGATCAATCCTCCTTCCTTAGGAATAAATGGTCTCCATTTCGTTGAGTTCCCCCATCACATGAGAAAACTTCTGCTAAATTTGGCCCCGACTAAGCCACTTGCCTTGGTGCAGGATATGCCCCGCTTTGACAACCCAATAAAGTTGAAGCTTCTATTGGTGAGTTACCTTGACCTATGTTTCCATGATATGGTCATTGGATTCCTATTCCATGCATTCAGGATTGATCTCTATAAGTGTCAATTGTTCTGCTATCTTTGATGTGTCCAATAAGGGTGGAAAGTATGGTCGAAGGAGGTCCACATTAAACATTGGTTGCAATCCAAGGAAGGGGGGAATGTTGAGCTCAAAAGCATATTCACCCATAGTCGTGTTCATGGTGTAAGGTCCATATCAGAGTGAACGAAGATTCTGATGGGGTATTGTAAGGTGTTCTTTTTGTAAGTGCAATCAGAATTTATCTCCCACTTGAAACTCTTGTGGCACCCAGTGTTGATCATGGTGTTGCTTGTACTTGGCACTGGACCTCTGAAAAATATCCTGAACCTATTGGTGGATGTACTAGATTCGTTCAATGAACCGAGTGACTTTGTCAGCTTTGCTTTGTGCATGGATTATTCTACCTGTATGGACGCAAGGGGTAGTGCAATATCCATGGGACCCAATGGTTGAAATCCCAACCCAAAGGTGTTTTGGTTGATTGAGCTATGTATGGCTCTGTTGTAACTTTTTTGAACAGAGGGAAGACTCTCATCCCATGTGCGGATATGCTTGGAATTGTACATGCACAAGATATGCATGATCATCCTGTTGAAAACCTTCATTTGGCCATCCGTTTTGGGGTGGAAGGTTGTGGATTTGGTGATCTTGGTGTCTAGTCGTGACCAAAGGCACAACCAGACTGTGTTGAGAAACTAATTGTATCGATCAGAGATGATGGTTTTTAGTATCCCAAAATGTAACCACACTTGTTAGAAGAATACCTTGGTAGTGGCCTCTGTTGTGATGCTCTTCTTGCAGGTGACCAGAATCGCCACCCTAAAAAATCAATCAGCCACCACAAAAACACATTCATTTCTCTGCTTGGTGGAAGGAAGTCCCAACATGTATTCCATCGAGATAGATTACTAGGGGTTGTCGAGAGTAGGAAGAGGGGTGTACATGCCTTATTTCTTAATGGTCATTTTGGCAATGGCACAGGGCATGCAAAACCTAATATACTTGCTGACATCCTATCGAAGTTTTGGCCAATAGAAATTTTTCTACAAAATTGCCATTGTCATTTCTATGTCAAAGTGTCCTACCACCTGACTATAGTGGGATTCCCAAATCATATTCACTCGCTCACTTGATGGAACACAGATATGGCCCAGATGGCACAACAACCCATCCTGCAGATGAAAATCAGTGACAATTGTGTTTGTGCCCAGCATCTGGTAGGTAGTGGTGTTGGTTGTGGAGCTTGATTATATTCTTGATTCATAGGTATTTGTTTTCAACCATGTTTATACCCCATGAATATTGTACACCCCTCCACTTGGGGGGGGGTGCAAGGGGGGATATCCCCCCTTGTGGGGTCCAAGGGCAAGTGGGCCCCCAGCGGGGGTTTGGGGGAAGCATCCCCAGATGGGGAATCGGGGGCGAAGGCCCCGTAGGAAAAAATTCCTTGTAAATGTATATTGTAATTTCATAGTAAAATTGAACCGTTCATTATAAGGTCGCAGATCTCACGGTAGAAGTTATGTTATTTTTTTTTCCCTAGAAGGAAACACTCTTTTATGAGGGAATTGTATTGTGGTTGTGTATAATTGCGAATATTGTATTCTGAGAGAGGATACTATGAGAGAAAGAAGAGGAAGTTACAACGGGTGTGTTGTAGGTTGTATCCCTTCATTTTTCTAGATAATAAAAAGGAAGGATCTGGTAATTTCTCTGGTGGACATAGCCCACACTGGGTGAACCACGTATATCTACGTCTCCATTTTATTATGTCTCTTCTGTGTGTTATTTACACATTTGTTTTATTTTATTTATCCACGATCTTGTTTTTCTAACAAGTGGTGAAGCTAGGATCTCACTCATAGAGTTGGGGCCATCCAGAGGTCTCATGTTCGCAGGAGTGTAGCACTTTGGTTAGTGCAGCAACTAGAGGTTGGCTAAGGAAGTTAGTGACGTGGTTGGTGCTCCCTGTCTTATACTTTATGTTGATATGGATCTGTTGCAAGTGTGTGGACCACTTATGATGACAGCCATTCTACAATTTTCCTTATGTCTACATGAACTGCAGAGGATTATGATAATTTTGGATGACTATCTCCTTCCCGAGAATGTAATGCCTACACTAGGGACAAGCTTGTACAATGGAGTACATTTCTTTATCATAATTGGGGTACTTACGGAAAATATATGATAGTGTCTCACTATTATAGGCCATAGGGTGTCCATGTTGAGTGAGAACTATGCCCACAACATAGTCTAAAGAATATGTCTCAATATCAAAAGGTTGTTGCGAGTCGGGTTATGAGAGCACCATGGCTGAGCAAAAAAATTGATTCAAATAATTGAACGCTTTTGTTGCAACTGGCCCCACATGAATTTTTCCTTTCCACCACCCTTGGTCACTTGGCTAAGGGCCCATGCAATGTCAGAGAATCCCAACACGAAACTGCGATAGAAATTGGCAAGGCCTAAGAAGCTATGAAGATCAATGAGTGAGGTTGTGGCTGACCAGTCACAGGTGACATGGATCTTGGTTGGCTAAACATGCACCCCATGCTCATCAACAATGTAGCCTAGGTACTGGACCATGTTCATGCTGAAGGATATTTTTTCGAAATTTTCATATAGCTTGTGTTTCCATAGAGTGTGCAGAACCTGTTGAATGTGTTGTAAATGTTCCACCCAATTCTTGCTAAATATGAGGATGTCATCCAAATACACCACCAAAAAATAATTGGTGAAAGGCTGCAAGATATCATCCATCATCCTCATGAAATTTGTTGGGGCATTTTCCAAGCCAAAGGGCATGACCAACCATTCAAAAAGACCTTCTTTAGACTTGAAGGTAGTCTTCCATACATCAGTCTGCTCTATTGGGACCTGGTGGTAGCCAAAATTCATATCAATCTTACTGAAGTGTTTGGCCCCCTTGAGTTGGTCAAGGAGATATTATTTAGGGCCCATTAATCAATGCAGAGTCGCCAAGACCCATATTTATTTTGCATAAGCATGATTGGACTTCTAGAAGGTGATGAGCTTTGGCGGATGTGCCCCTTTTCGATCATCTCTTGTATCTAATGCTTGATTTCCTAATTTTGGAATAGAGAGAGGTGATATATTATCCCATTGGGTGGTGGTGTGTCATGGGTCAGATCGATTGAGTGATTGACCTCACAGTACAGAGGTACCCCAGTGGGTGAGGAGAAGATGTATTTGTATTCTTCCATGACCTTATCCACTAGATTCGGCTACATGGAGAGACCTGTTGTGGAGGCCATGGATGTGGCTATAACCTTCCACTCACTTTGAGCATGAATCACGAAGAAGAAAAACTTCCCGGTCTGAGAGATGACCTTCCTGCATTACTTAGCAGAGATCAAGGAATTGGCGGTAGATGGGACTACCTCAGGTATCTTGTATAATTTCCTAACCAAAGTAATAATAACACTACGAGGCCTAGACTTATATATAGAATGACATTTCCATAAATAAGGTTGGCCCAAAAGAACATCACAAAATTCAAGGGGCCGACATCACACAATACCTCATATTTTAAGGGATTGATGTTGTAGGCTAGGCGACACTATTGGCTAACATGGAGATCACTCCCTTGGTGGAGCCATCCAATGGTGTACCGATGTGGGTGTGGTGTTGTCGGAAGATCCAACCACTTAACAACCTTTGTTGAGATGAGGTTCTTCTGTCTACCACTATCAATGACGAAGTGTAGTGGAGTACCCTTCACCCACATCTGTAAATGAAAGAGGCGCTCACCTTCCTTTGGTTCATCAGGTTCGTTGGGTTGGACCTTAGTGGTTGTAGAAATGGTGGCACTGGGTTCTGCATCAATGATCCATCTCCCTTTTTCTGGTTCTAACTCAGATTCAGAGCCTACATATGATTCAGAGGCTTTCACCTCAGCCACCAATGATTTATTTGAGCGGAATTCAATGGTGTTATGCTAGGGGATCTTATGGAACTCACACCATTTACTAGTGCCTTTTTTTGTATTCCCATTGTCCTTCTTTGTTTGCAGTTTGGATTGGTTGTCCTAAGGCTGTCCATTATTTCTCTACATTTTTTTCTTCATGTTGTGGTCCCCTTTTCCCTGCTTCTGCTGTGAGAGGTTTGCAAACCCAAACTGTCGCGTCTTTTGTTTAAGCTTCTGCTCGATTTTGATAGCATATCAATAAGTCGCGCCCAAGGAATAAATGTCCAGAAAATCCATTTCTATATATATGTATCTATGCAGACCGTCACGGTACTTGAGCACCATATGTCACTCATGGTATTTGATACCCAGCTTAGTGCGCAAGGTATGGAATACATTGGTGAACTCTGGAACTATTCGGTCCCTTTCCTACCGCAGTTTGGTCCATATTGTATATAAGTCGTCATAACTTCCAACAAGGTAGTATTGTTCCTTAATATCATCCCTTAAGGAACCCCAAGCGGATACAAATACAAATAATGTATATCCCCCTGTCTCCTTTTTCTCACAAAAAGTCTCCCACCAATCTTTGACATGGGGGACAAATTTGAGGAGCGCAAATGTAATCTTTTCTCAATCGAAAAAGTTGTAGACAGAAAAATACCCTTCTAGAAGGTTTAACCATTTGTCTACAGCATCTTCATATACTTTACCTTCAATTATAGGAATATAAAAATTTATATGTAC